>KQ061767.1:0-32552 GCA_001008035.1 Atkinsonella texensis
AATACGGGGGACCCGTGACGACGGCCAACTCTGCGAACGATTGCTTCTCAATTCACAATACTCCGTAGTCTCGAACGATATGCGTGGAAGAGGCGATACGAGATGGTGTGGGTGGGCTGCGGGGGTCTGACAGCCTGGATCTCATCATTTTCGTATCAATATGAAGTACAAAGGACAAAAGACCCGAGAACGGGGTTGGAACCACAGCTGAACATGTTCACAATTCTTTATGGAGCCAAAGCCTCCGACAACAAGAATGTTAGCGCCGTGGATTCATGCAAGAATTTGTACATATGTGCTCCGCATGTATGTAAGTCATTTCTCCGTGCTCAGGCTGCATCCCGTTAAGGGCCTTGGGGCTGTAACCCACCGAGTCCGCCCCACGAGCCCAGCCGGTTTCCGTGTTGTTGTGCCATCTTCCGTCCTAGCTCGAGCCACAACGGAGCCCCAAGCAGCCACGTCTTTGTCTTTCACCAGCCACACGTCGGTCCGAAGCAACCCGCCATTGATGACTTACCTAATACGGAGTAATGCTGTGATGGTCCAACGGCATTACTGGATTATCCGAGTTGCAGCAACGTACCACAGAATACGTGTGCAAGCGACACCACAGCCAGCCGGTGGGTCCACACCACGAGAATTGCAACTCTCCTCGTCAGCAGCTGCTCCTCGTCCTCTTTTCCCCTCCGACAGCCCCTTCGCCTTGGCAATAGGACAGTTCCTGCCCAGAGGGCAACATTTGTCCTTGCTCGAACGCCCACGACCTCCTCCTTTGTTTCCCCCCTCTCTACCTGCGTCTAGCAGCTAGCCTTTTGATTTTGAGGTGGGGATTTAGGGAGCTCAACGTCTTCCACAATGGCTTCCAACATCCACAATTCCTGGACGTCGCGCCACTATATCGACTATGTATACGTCCCAGCCGTGCTCTTGGTCATCGGCACTCTGATCGTGAGGAAGGCCTGGGCTCCATATTCGGCACTCCTGGCCATTGGACTGGGCGCCTACAACATGTGGAACTTCCGTGAGTCGCAACACAAATATAAATTTGGACCAGCAAGCTCGTCCCGTACGGCATGTGCTGACTCTTGTTGTGCTGCAGAGGTCAAGAAGGTCTTGAAGCCAGATGTTTTTCAGGAATTCGAGCTCCAGGAGAAGACGGTCATTTCTCACAATGTCGCCATGTAAGTCAGGAGTGCCTTGGAACCCCCGAACATAAAGAAATTTTTCTTTTTTAAAAAAGAACTCCTCACCCACTATTACACAATCAGGATTGAAGCCCACATCACCATGTTGATTAGCGCAAATCTTCACGACAACCATCCCATCCCATCGTACTGACAATACCTTGCTCGTTGATGCAAATAGCTACCGCTTCAAGCTCCCCACGTCCAACTCCATCCTCGGTCTCCCCATCGGTCAACACATCTCGATTGGCGCTCCTCTGAAGCAGCCCGATGGCACGGTCAAGGAGATTGTCCGCTCATATACTCCCATTTCGGGCGACCACCAGCCCGGCTACTTTGACCTGCTGATCAAGTCGTATCCCCAGGGCAACATCTCCAAGTACATGGCGTCGCTCATGGTCAGCCAGACCATCCGTGTGCGCGGCCCCAAGGGCGCCTTCGTCTACACCCCCAACATGGTCCGCCACTTCGGCATGATTGCCGGCGGCACTGGCATAACCCCCATGCTCCAGATTATTCGTGCCATCGTTCGTGGCCGTGCCACCGGTGACAAGACCCAGGTCGACCTCATCTTTGCCAACGTCACCGCCCAGGATATCCTGCTCAAGGAAGACCTCGACCTCCTGACAGAGGAAGACAGTGGCATTCGAGTCCACTATGTTCTGGACAATCCGCCCGAGGGCTGGACCGGAGGCGTTGGCTACGTAACAGGAGAAATGATCACCGTATGTACCAATTTTACAACCCTTAGGTGACAAGCAAATCACCAGCTAACCTTTTTGTCTCTTTTCCCATAGAAATGGTTGCCCAAGCCCGCCGACGACGTCAAGATTCTCCTCTGTGGTCCTCCACCCATGGTTAGCGGCCTAAAGAAGACGACCGAGAGTCTTGGATACAAGAAGGCCCGCCCTGTCAGCAAGCTGGAGGACCAAGTCTTCGCCTTCTAATCCGGTGGCAAAGGGAAAAAATCTTTCAATTTTTTACAAACATATAGAAGTGCACATCTTCATCTCGTAGCCATCTTCGTAGTAGTGAAAAATCCAACGTATGAGCCTTCGTGTTCAATTTACATGGGAAGCAGACTAGGACAGATGAGAGATCCTGTCAACAGATGTACTTATCAGTGAGCTGGCTACGGCGTACTCGTTGCCTGATATCGAAACGGCAAGTAGACACTCGAGCTGTAGAAAAATACGCTGGCTGGCCAGAACAGACAAGGCGTAGTATTTTCATGATTAAAACCATAGTATACAGATTTTCCGTATCTTCCCCGTACTAGCGATACAATGTCTAGCATTGTTTCTTGGTAGGCACGACCCTTCGTATCGAGACATCTCAATCTTCCTCGTCGCTCTCTAGGACCCGTCCACGTCTGGCCCGAGCCTGCCGTCTACCCGCGTCCGCATCCCCATCCTCATCAGCACTCACGCCCGCAACACCGCCATCGCCCTCGTCATCAACGTCCATCCTCTCGGCCGCCGCGCCGTCCTCCTCGCCGTCCGAGCGAGGAGTCACCCCTCGCTCGAGATTCCTCTCCGCCCGCTCAAGGGCGTCTTCTTCGTCTTCTTCGTCGTCGTCGCCCCCTTCGTCGCTGTCGACGACTATCTCGGCTGACTTGAACTTGGAGGACTCCTTCTTGGTGAGACGGCGTCGTTTTTTCGTGTGGCCGTCCTCTTCTGAGGAGGAGGAGGAGGAGTCTCGCTCGGCCTTCTTCTTCCTGGGGGCCTTCCTCGGGCGGCTTCCCCCGCCTGCGGAGCGGGCAGCTGGCTTGCGCTTGCGCTTCACCCTCTCGCCCGTTTCCGAGTCCGTCGTCATCTCGGCTTCTTGTCTCTGTCGCTCTTCCTCGGCTCTTTGTTCAGCTTGCAGTCTGTCGCGGGCAGCCATGGCCTCTCGCTCCTTGCGGATCTTTTCCTGGCGTTCTCGCTCCTTTTCTAGGACGGCCTGACGTTCTGCCTCGCGGCGTCTGAGCTCGGCGTCGCGTTGTTCCTTGGCTGCCTGGATCTTCTCTTTGTTCTTCTCCTCCCATTCTTTCTGCCTGCCGATCGCTCGTTCGAGCTGTTTCCGCAGGGTGTTGCGCGCCATGTTGGCACGCTGTTCGATGTCATGTTTGGGATAAGGGGGCTGCGGGAGGGTGGCGATGTTGTCAAGTGACTCGATGGCAGCCTCCAGTCCTTCTGCGGCCTTTTCTAACTGCTCTGAAGTACGTCTGTTTTCCGGCAGGTTTTGAATCATGGTAACAAGCTGGATCTGCACGAAAGCAACGTTGAACTTGTTAAATACTTGGTCAGGGGCAACCTCGAGAGCCTGTTCATCGTCCAAGCAGTCAGTATAACTCGTGCATTTGAAAAACAAAAGCAGTGGCCAGAGGCGATGATTCGGCCGTCATACCTTTTGTGCGCACTCGAGCGCTTTGTTGTAATGGTCAATATCCTTCTCTGATCTACCCCGATTCAGCCATGTGCGTCCCAAGCATGAGAGAATGTTTTGATCATTGGCTTTGCCTTCCTTGGAAAGAGCAATTTCGTAGTGTTCGATTGCTTTGGAGTACTGCTTGAGCTCGGCAAAGACATGTCCCAGGTTGACATAGACGTGGAAGTCTCTCACTGTTTCTCGAACCTTATTAAAGATTGAAAGACCCGTCTTATAGTCCTTCTTGTCTTCTACTAAAGCAATGGCAACACCCTGAGCGGCGTACGCGTTTTTAGGATCCAGTGACAGAGCCTTCTCGAAGAACTCTACGGCCTTCCCGTACATGATGTTTCGCTTCTGCTTGTCTTGGTCTGTCTCGCGACGCATTTCTCGTGCTTGGAGCAGATACATGTTGCCCATTCCAATCAGGGCATATCGATCATGTTTATCATAATGTTGTAGCGTGTACTTGTAGTGGCGGAATTCAGGATCTTCCGCTATGTTGGCAGGTCGTTTTCTGGAGTGAACCTTGCCCTGATACCATCCGTAAAGAGCTCGGACTTCCAAGTCGCTCATGTTCTCTTGGTATAGCTTTGTAACTGCATCTGGCCCTTCCTTATTAGGAAACTTCCTAAGTTTTATATATGCCAGTCTGGTGCGAGCATCAGTGTAGTCATCGTGGCGAGCAATCAGACCTTCATACACTTCGATTGCCTTACCTGTCAAACCTCTCGACTCGTAGCTTCGTCCCAGGTTGAAGCTGATTGTTGAGACCAGGGCGTCCGTGTCCATGCTCGGATCTTTCTCTCCAATCCTCATGCATGCACTCAGGGCTGCTTCAAACATCTCACTTGCTTGCTCGTGCTTTTCAGCCTGAGAATGGAAACAGCCGATATTGTTGAGAAGCTGTGGTGGAAGAAATTTTCTTAGCGCCGCCTGTGTGGCAGCTTCGTCAGATGCGTCAGTTGGTCGCTCAGAGGCTGGGATTTGTTCTAGCTCAAGTTGCTCAACCTGCTGAAGACACTGCAGCGCCTTTTCAGGATGGTCAAACTCATATAGCCTCGCTAAATTCAGAAGAACTGAAGCATCCGGGGCGATCGTTCTCTTTGGGTCTCTCCAGGCGTTCCGAACTGCTTCGAGATATCCAACTGCCTTCTTCAGCTCAGCTGATCTATCTTCCTTGCTGTCCATTTTCTGACTTGCAAAGATTTCCTCTGCATACAATGTTCCCAATAGAATCATCGCTTCATGGTTTTTCGACTGCTGGATAATCTTTTCTAAACGAAGCTTTGCCTCCCCGAGATCATTTTTCAGGACAGAAAGTTGGGCCACGCCGAACTTGGCTGGGAGGTAACCAGTATCAGCACCACCACGGGCGTCGTCAGCACGACGGTAATAATCGCTTGCTTTCTCCGTGTCCCCATTGTAATGAGCTTTCCGAGCAAGTAGATACCATCCATCACTGGCTATAGCGTTTACGTCAGTGTACTGGATGGCTTTATGTGCGAGTTTTTCGGCGTTGTCCCACGATTTTCGAGACAGAAAGTATCCAGCGAAGGTAGAGCAAGTGATGGGTACATCCTTATCCAACTTGAATGATTTTTGAGTGTACTCTGTCATGGCTTTGCGATAGAGCTTCAAGAAATCGTCACTGTCTACAGGCACGTGGCCGCTGGCATCGAGGTAAAACAAGCCAAGCAGGATGTTGGCGACCTTGGATTCCGGGTTTATCTCCAGGCTTCTCTCCCAGGCGACCTTGGCATCTTCTTTGAACCCAAGCTGCCAGAAGCAGCACCCGATACCAATACGAGGGTCCGGATCCACAAGATCGGGCATCTTTTGAAGAACATCCTGATATGTCATCAAAGCATCTGGATACTTGTGCATGGAAAAGTAGGCTCGTGCTTTACCCATGAGGGCAAGCATGTTCTTTCCTTGTGAGACTCGCAACGCATCGTCGAAAGACTTCACGGCAGTCTTGAGCAGTTCGTTCTTCTCGGAGCCGATGCCTCCTGCAGTTTTCGAAGGCGCTTGTAACGATGAGCGTAGCAAAAGTAACACGCCACGAGCTAAGAAAATTGGTGGGAATGATGGGTTCAGTCGAGCAGCGTCGTTTAAGGAAGAAGTAGCCAGCTGGAGGTAATACTCTTTTGTCTTGGCTTCAGACACCCTGACACCGTCAGGCGCGACCCGAGGAGCTTCGCGGCTCTTCCACAGATACATCCAACACAAGCAGCAAATCATGCTGACTTTATCGCGTGGGTTGCTGGTGTTGCCTTGGATGGCGCCGCTGCCTCGCTGGAGCATCTCAATAGCATGATCAATTTTTTTCTGCTTCGCATACGCAAGTGAAACAGTCATCCAGTATGTTTTGGCGGCCTTTTCATTCTCGAAGAGCGTGCAGAGCTCAGTCGGGTCGTCTAACAGGTCTTCCAAATCGATCTCGACGGCCTCATCTTCTTGGTCGCCTTGCACTGGGATGTCGATGGCGGAGGGAATGTCAGAGAACCGGGTGCTGATAGGGCCAGAAGGCATTTCGCCGTTGGTGACACCGTTTGTCGTGCCATTCGCGATGGCAGCCATCGTGGCTGACGATCTACCTTTGTTGGCGACAATTTGGTGACGAGAAAAGTGTTGAGACAAGCGCGTCTCTTGTCAGCTAAACAATGCGCCGCAAGAGATGGGAATGCGCAGACCACCAGTCGCATCAAAAGCCAGGTGGCATAGCAGCAAGAGGCCTTTGATTAAGCCGCGAGACGAGATGTCATGGGAGTGACGCAGGTTGTTAAGGCGACTTGTCACTGCAAGTTCATCGTGTTGAATGAATGAATGGACTGGGAATCTCACAAAGCCATTTGCACAGCTCGAGCTCGAGCTGGAGTGGTCCGTGCACCGCAGCCCTACGAAAATATCCACACAATAAGAACCACTCGTGTCATTCTCCGCCAGCAAACTCAATTACTGCCCCGTCTTGTCTTAGCAAAAGCTACATGGATGAACACGAGCTGCTTTTTTTCCCTTTGGGAAATGGGTCACAAAAAGAATGTTATCCTATAGTGACTCATCTCATAGTCCTGGATGATATGAAACCATTCCAACCCTATGGTGACTTCAGATGCGGGATCACATATTTAGTAAGTTTTCTGCACCCTTGCCGTCTTTCCGCTTCAAAAAGCCGGGATAAAGCAGGGAATAGGTCGAGCCCGTTCCATAACAAGCCCCAGGGATTAAGTTGATGTGAACAAACGACTGCAAATTCATTCTCTGATGTACGCAACGTGGTGATCCAAATCATGCATGCTACTCCACAGCGTAGACAATGTGAATCAGGTTTCCTCCATGATACAGAAGACAGAGAGCTGGACTTTATTTTTCGACCTCCTACGAGTGTAAAGTTTACTGGCCAAGAGAATTGGCCACACCGGCATCCCGTGACCCAGATGTTCGTACACAATATATGCCAATACATACAATGCGTATAGAGACGCCAAGACCGGCAAGTTGATATCGCCCAATACCAAAGGGCCCTAGGTGTAGGTGGAAAGACTGGATAGGTATAGCGGTGCAGCATAAAGAAATCTGTCAGACTTTGTTTCATGCGTGAGGGAAATTGTTTGGTTGGCCATTTCATTTCCAGTAAAGCTTTTGTTATTTATTATTTGTTAAACCAGACCCAAGCAAACCAGAGGTGGCTCTCAACCGCCACCAGCCAGACAGCTGTAAACGGCTGCGGCCAGTGAGAGTCAGATTCACGAGGCAAAATGGCATCAATTGATTCTTCATTGCCGTCATGTTTTTACATGCTGCCAGCTTGTCGACTTTCCTGTCTCTGTCTCTGTTCCAGTCGAGGCAATATGACTGGTTCGTTGTGCTCAGCATTTATTCCTCACGCACGCCGCGGCAATGCTTGTACTGGATGGCATTGCCTGACAGCAGCAGAACAGTTTGGTATAATTTTCAGCTCCGTCATCGTGTTTCTTGTTGTTTCCTTGATATATATGTACTGCTTGGGCAAGGCAGTAACGTATCGCAGATCTCAAGATGCCTTCGAGCTAGCTCGAGGAAAGACGTCTCAGTTAAGAAGGGGGCACTCTGTTGCGAACGTGCATCCTGCACCTCCAGGGCGGCAGGTTTTGGCTGGTGCACCGGTTATGCCTATTGGCTATCACCAGGCTGTAACCGCTTCGGCGCGACCATATGCAACTCCTGGCTTTCATTATGCTCTGCCTGTCATGGCTGCGATCACGCAGAGAGATGGCGACTGCTCAATGCCAAAAACGCAGGAGCCCACAAGCGCATCGAGACCCGAGTCTCGTCAGCATCAGCGCCACAAGAAAGCACATGATGCAGACGCCGTGGGAAGATCTCATGCAGACACTCCGAGTTGGAGACAGCTCCTGGGCCATGCCTTTCGACTTCCTTTGGGGAAGGCTCACACAGTCTATGACGACTCGCGCCCTTCGAGTCCAACAGCAGCTGAGGGTATGTATATTAAACCAATGAGCTTTCTCGAGAGGAGGAAGAGATTTTAAACATCAGGACAGGGAATCGAAAAGCAATTCGCACAAGGGAATGCCCAGTCCCAGAAACCTCGCAAGTCGACAGAGATGGGGAGGCTGAGGCGAATTCCATTACAACGAATGCCGCAACGGTTCACAGCGACGACTTCCAAATGCTGAGTCCGCCATCTTGCATTCATCTCCCACACGGTACGTGTAGATCAAGTAACCTACACAATAATTGCGGAAGCTCACAAAGTTCATCAGTGCTGGAAGGGAGCTATCAGAGTCATTATATACCTTCGACATCATCTATACACAATGCACAGGAACCACTCCAGGGCTTGGAGAAACGCACAGGAATTCCGAATGATGCTTCAGACGAGAGAAGACAGCTATGAAGAGTTTTCAGAATTTCAATTCCGCAGGGGCACTGGAGCATCTAGAGTGTAGCCTGTTGAATAGATCAATAAATGGGAGTGTACAAGACAATTTGAGGGTCAAATATGGTCTGTACGTAATACGTAGCTGTAGTGAAACGGCTTGCGAAGCGGACCACTGATGTTGGGCTGTCGAGCTCGGAGGTGTGTTGTTCAAGTCAGGACCAAAAGCCTCCATACCACCAAGGTAGTGCAAACGAAAATCCGCACTAGCAAATTCTCACTGCGACGTCCGCGCAGAGTGTTGATACCAAAACGATGGATTTAGCGATTAAAGGTAGGAAGATGCTGAAGGACAATGGCTCGCTTGGGCTTGCCCGCATGTTGAGATTTGGCGAGGCGAAGTAATCAAGTATTACGTATGGAGTATTACGGAGCGAGCGAGTTGAAATCGCGACAAGCGTCGACAACTGTTCCCGATGTGGCTCGACCTTCGTCATCGGCTCATCTGCCACGACTTGACTGCCTGCCTGCCTGCCTGCCGCTTGACGACAACTCACGCCAGCTGGTGCGCATCCACTCCGCTACAACAAAGGAGCCATGTACTACGGGGTGGTCAAATTACGGAGCATGTACATGGACGGTTGCAGGCTGCAGAACCCGTCATGAAATCTGTCCCCGCACGTGCACCCACTGCAACACCCACTGCAACACCCACTGTACAGCTTCCTGTCCCCGCCTGCCGCTTCCCTGTCCTAGGCAGCCGTTTAGCGTCTGGTCTGGTGTATGTAGTTTTGGTAGTCCAGTGCCGTCACCACCATCAAGAACATCCAAAGCTGCGTCCGTCGCTCGCACCAGACTCCCTCGCCCCCAATGCCCCACGTCAAATTCGACTTGTCCTTGAAGTTCTCCTCCATCTTCTCACTTTCCGGGCCAGTTGCTCGTCGCGTGGATTATTTACTTTTTCGCTCGAGTATGGCGATAGGCTCTGTCAATGCCTGCGGCCCTTACTTATTTAGTCTGTCCAGCTTGCCAACCCTCCACTGACTGCGCCTTTTCCACCTTCCCCGCGACAGTCCTTCCAGCTACTTACTGCAGCTCTTCTGGTCGTCCATAATCCTGTTCTTCGCGCCACCAAAAGGCCGCCCTGGCTGTTGCCTTGCAGTTGTAATTCACGGCGATTATTGGCATCATGTGGAATGATGAGGACAATAATCCCTATGGGACTAGCTTTGACCGTCGCGACTCACAGACGTCGTCTTCGATAAATCCGACGTCACCGACCTCGCGAGACTGTGAGTGTACCCACGCCAACCATGTTGGTCGCGACTTTAAGGATGCCAGAAGAGCCATTCATAGGTCATGGCTTCCTCCGCTCATCAGCTGGACTCTGCTTACAAAGTCGGTTCTAGATCGATCTTTCGACGCCCCTCGCACGCCGACGTCAGGCAGTGAGGATGATGAGCCGGCCTGTGGCCAAGTTTCCGCTATAGCGCACGGTGACACTCATCAAAATGCAGGGATACAGGGCGAACCGGTTCAGAGGCGAAAACCTGGAGGATACACAAGTCGCGTGGAGCAGATTCTTTACGAGAATCCTCACATGCCAATTATAATTACAGATGCCGGGAAGAGTTTAGAAAGTGGAGGTCGATACATAGTTTATACCATTCGAACTGGGGTATGCTTCCCATTCACGTAACGATATACCATGCTGACCTGGACACAAGGACCTGGAAGTGCGACGGCGATATTCCGAATTTGCCTCCCTCCGAGATGCCCTCACTCGATTACATCCCACATTCATCATCCCTCCCATTCCGGAAAAACACACCATGGCAGATTACGCTGCGAAGCCAACCAGTGCTAAACAAGACCAGCAGATCATTGATCTGAGAAAGCGAATGCTGGCGGTTTTCTTGAACCGATGCCGCCGAATGGAAGCTATACGAGATGATGGTGTTTGGTGGAGATTTCTTGACCCTAACGCAAGCTGGGTAAGAAATTATATCGTGAACAGTCAAGTGACCTAAGATCTTGCTGATTGCCTTTTTTTTTTAGAGCGAAGTACTAAATTCTCATCCCATCGCTTCCATTCCAAAATCTGTCCTCAAAGCCCCGCCGTTGGATACAGCAAATCCCTCGCTTGCTCATAACTTCCTACCTGTCCCCTCCGCTTCAGCTAAACTCAAAACGAATGCCGGAAATATTTTTGAGGTCAATCCTTCGGCATCTCGGCCAGGAGCACACGTCATCGGACGCTTTCCTCCTGATTCAACAAGTCAAAGCGAACAGGATCTTGATCCATACTTCGTGTCCTATGAGGCCTCTATTAAGGAACTCGAGCAACTCTTAACTGGGCCGATGGAAAAAGTTAACCGTCGAACCTTGTCTCATCTCTCAGCCCTTGCGGTTGACCTATGTGAACTCGGCTCTCGATTCAACGCATTTGCCCTTTCTGAGCAGGCCCCTTCACTTGGCCCAGCCATCGAACGAGTCGGCCAGGCGGCTGACTTGTCATACATTGCAACGGAAGAACTTGCCGGATCGTTGGGGGCCAGTTTTGCTGAGCCCATGCGAGAAAACGCACAGTTTGCTGGCGTTGTCAAGAGTGTTCTCCGATACAGGGTCTTGAAAAGAGTACAGCAGGATTTAACAGCAGAGGAACTCGCCAAGAAGAGAGCTCTCCTGGAACAATTGGAGCACAGCGAAGCGGAAGCGAAAAGAATCGAGCAATATTTGTCAACGAGTCAACAGCTGTCCCCGCCCCCAAAGCGGTCTACGGGCCCGAGGGAGCCTTCTTTTCAGCATAGGCGTGATACGGTACAAGATGATACCGAGTCTATTGACTCAGATTTTCCGCCGACACATAGTGACTTCTCATCTTCAACACCATCAGCTAGCCAGGGTCTTCCGGAGAGAGGCGCCAGTGGGTCACATAAGAAGGCTCCTAGCGGGAACTCAATTACAAACAAGATCTTTGGGCCTCTTCGCCACGCTATACAAGGAGTTGCGGATGTAGATCCCGAGCGAACACGGCGAGATACTATTGGTAAAACGCGCGAGTCAATTGGGCAATTAGAGCAGGCGCAAGTTGCCTCGGAAAGGGATGTCAAGGAAGCCAGTGCCAGCGTATTGAAAGACCTTAAGAGGTTCCAGAAGGATAAGGAAGATGACCTGAAGCGATACATGGTACGCCTCTTTCACCACAAAGTACCCAACGTGAATGGCAACGAAAGCCGAGCTAACTGTTTTGCTGTAGCTGGCATATGCGAAGAGTCAAGTGGAGTGGGCTAAGAAGAGCAAGCAGCAATGGGAGGAAGCGCGTGCAGAAGTTGACAATATAGACGATAATTGAGTCTGGATGGACCCGTTGAAACGATTGTCACCAGCCAATACCGCGGATGAGGGCCCGAACACTCTAAGATCCGTCCCCAGTATGAATAGTTTTATATTAAACAGCAAAGAAGCGTTGTATGTAGAGGTAACTTGCGATCAACCAAGAGGAATAGTGGGTCAGTTCTCCTTTCACAACAATCGTGTGGCACCAGCTATCTGTCGTGCAACTGATATGTTGGAAACCAGCTTTCACCATCAAGTCTCGACGCACCTTGTTTGTTCTGGCGCCTGTCTGGCGCCCAGGCGAGCCGAGCCGCATGAGACGCCACCGTAGCCTCTATCGATAAGGCACTGCGCGCCAACACCCATTCAATCTGTTGTCAGTTGCGATCAAAGAACGAACACGCATTCTATTCTTCTCCTGTTGCGGAGCGCATGAATAGTTTTCCGGCGCTGCTCTATGTGCACGCCATGGTATTGCCCAACAGTGATACTGATCCGTCATTCACCTATCGTGGTCGCTCCAACTGATTGACTCGGACAAGACGGATTGCGTATGGCCCGTTTGTGAAAGTAGCTTTGCCATACCCAGAAACACGCTTCGCGACTGTGCGCCTGCTACGCCGAGCATCGACAGCATGGAACACCCCCCTGATGGCCAGATCAGCTCGATAGACGAGCCTGGGGTGAAGGCTTCCGGACCATTATTGTACACCATGCGCAAAGAAGTCGCCGACCTACTCGAGCGGCACCAGACCAGCTTTCCAGGCGCTCAGCCTGTTAGTTTTGCGAGGCAACATCTGGAGGAGTTGCAGAAACAAGAGTATGCCTCGCCGGCGCCCGGCGACAGTTGAAGACGTCTCGTGCTAATCTCTGGGTCCAGCTACTACGTCTGTGAAAAATCCGATGGCATACGCTACCTTCTCTACTCGACTGCCGACGAAGAGAACCTGGAGGCACACTACCTGATCGACCGCAAAAACGACTATTGGTTCATAACCAATCGGAATCTTCATTTCCCTCTGGAGAACAACACACAGGCCTTTCACACCGAAACCTTGATAGACGGAGAATTAGTCTGGGACAGCCTCCCGAATGGAAAGAAGGAGCCTCGCTTCCTAGTGTTCGATTGTCTTGTCATGGATGGGCATAAGCTGATGGACCGAACACTGGACAAGCGCCTGGCATACTTCAAAGAGAGGTTATACACGCCCTACAAGAAGCTCTTCAAGGAGTACCCGGATGAGTTGCGATTCCAGCCTTTCTTCGTCGAGATGAAGCCCTTCCAGCTCGCGTACGGCATCGAAATGATGTTCAAACAAGTGCTGCCCAGCCTGAAGCATGGAAACGACGGTCTCATATTTACGTGTCGCAATACGGCGTACAGACACGGCACTGACCCTCATATCCTCAAGTGGAAACCGCCAGAGGAGAACACCATTGACTTCCGCATGAAGCTTACGTTCCCGCTGGTTGAACCAAATGATTACGAGCGGCAAGAAGGTATCGCAGAGCCTTTCATCGACTACGACAGCGTCCCGAGGGCCGAAATATTGATCTATAAAGGAGACAGCGGGCCGGAAAAATACGAGCCCTTCGGGAACTTGTTCATCACTGAAGACGAATGGGGGGTACTGAAGGGTCTGAATGACCCTCTAAATGACCGGATCGTGGAGTGCAATTTGGATGACCAAGGGCGATGGCGTCTCCTCCGCTTTCGAGACGACAAGAGCGAAGCTAACCACAAGAGCACGGTCGTGAGCGTGCTTGAGAGTATCAAGGACCGCGTGTCAGAAAAGGATCTCTACAAGGCTGCGGGTCCCATCCGGGACAGTTGGAAGGCACGTCAGGCGCGGGCGGACGCAGAGCGACGTGGCAGGTGAAGCAGTCGTGAGATTTCTGAATTGCTTGTGTCTGGTGGGAGTGTCTGGCGAACGTTTCTTGGGTTGTGTTTCTGGCGCAGGGATGGTGTTCCTGTTGGGTAGGATTGGCGTATCGGGGTAGACCTGAGTCTGAGCTTGTCAATTTGATTTTTTTTTCCCCCTCCTTCATTTCCTTTCTTATTCTATTTTTAACAGATGGAATAGAATACTTGGACAAAGAGGTCCATGGTGAACTAGATGTGCAAAAATTGAATTTTCGGTGACGCAGTCAACTGCATTGCGTGGCTTCACATTTTTTTTCCCTCATACACAGTTCCGCGTCGACATTTTACAAGTGGACTAAATCAACTTTTCATCTAACTGGGCAAGCTAGTAATCTACAAAGGTCCTTCGTCCGTTTCCACCACCACCATTACAAACTTGCATCCTCGAAAACTGAGAAACCAAACATACTCACTAATCCTTTGTGAGAACAGTCAACCAAGAAAAAAAAGAAGAAGAAATTTGCCCAAAACGTCTCAGCACCGTCATTACGTTCCAAAGGGTGTAATTTCACCTGTTTTTTTTTTTTTTTTTCCCTCAAAGCATGAACATGATGACTGCTATGAGCATGGTACAAGCGACGTGGCTTGAGCCGTTGATGCCCGCCCAGCTCTTGGGCTCGGGACGCTTGCTCCCGTCCGAGATCACGATGGGGGTGGCCACGCTTGTGGAGGCCGAAGCTGGGGTGTCGTTGGTGGTGGAATTATAACTTGTGCTTGTGTACGCTGGGGGGGGGACATCTATGGTTGTGGTCTCGACGGCAGGTGGTCCGCCTGTTGCGGTGACGATGGTGGTGTAAGTGCTTGTGGGACTGGGAAGAGTTGTGGCGTCCCCGGCAACTTCGGAAGAAGCCTCGACGGTGGAAGAGGCTTGGGGGTAGATTGTGATGGTGATTTGGGAGGAGATGATGGTTGTGAAGGTGGAGAGGCTGACTTGCTGTGATTCAGAAGATGAAGAGGGCGGCATGTTGGCGCCCCACAGGTCAGTGATGATGAGGGTCGTGAAGGGCGTGGAGTAGGTTGTGGTGATGGGCCAGCTCCAGCTTACTTGGACATCCGTCACTGTAGAAGCGTCGCCAGAGACGGTGGCATCTGGTAGGCCTGTGGTCAATGATACATCTGTTTGGACGTCTGTGATGGTGGAGGGGTTCTCGGAAATGGTGGCGTCAGGACGGCCTGAGGTGTAGGATACGTCCGTTTGTACGTCTGTGTAAGTTGATGGATTTCCAGAGAGTGTGATGTCGGGCAGGCCATCAGTCTGGGAGACTTGACTATTGACTTTGGTGACCGTAGAAGCGGGAGCTGTGACTGTTGCATCGGAGGGCGGATACACCGTGATGGTAATAGTTTCTGTCACATCATGCTGGCATGCTTCTTCCCCTGACTGCGTGTATGCTGGTATCGGGAGCAGAGTGATTGTTGTCGTGCCAGTTGTGGTGCTGGTGATTGTCTGCCCTTCCGTGACACTTTCCGTGCTATAGATGGTTGACTGACCGGCTTGTGTTCTAAGGACAACTCCAAATTTAGCAAGCAGATTTACTCCTTCTCTCTCATCGTGGAAGATATGGTACATACGACATCGGGACACTTTCAGCGGCGGGCTCAGACGTGGTCTCTGTAAAGGCAGCACTTGGCGCTTGCGTCCCCTCCGTCGCAACCCGAGAGGCCGTAATACTACCCGAGAAGCCAAGAGCAGCAAAACCATCTACAGAGGAGGCAAGAACAGGGGCAGTCTCGTTGCATTCTCCTCGGATGGCTAGCATATGAGCGGCTTCGGAAACGACGTGTTCAGCATGGAGCAGTTCGTCAGGCGCACGGAAAGACCCATTTTGACCTGTTATGTTTAGCTACCCGGATGATTCTGATCTTCTCCGTCAGGCGAGCCGACATGGACATACCGAATTGAAGTGCCAACGTGAAGAGCCCCGCGAGGATTATAAGCAGCCAGCAACATCTGGTCAGCTTTGCAAGAACAGAATCCATCCAGGCGTGATTTCGTGTCTCCCGGTCACTCTGAGCAGGCTCGGGCAACTCTGCGAATACAGCGTCCTTGCGTTTGAACACTATTCAATCGTCAGCGAAGGTCAAGTTTGCAAGAAAAAAAGAAGAGAGGATGAGAAATTGAGCTTTACTTTTTGATCGGCTTCCGGGACTGGCGCGATGAGCCTGTTACTACTGACACGAAAGCATTCACGTCAGGAGAAGCGCTCTCGAAAATTTAATAATAAAGGGACTGTAGTGACTCGAGCAGTTTGCCTGCTTGGTGTGATTGTAATACAGCAGGATCGAGAGCAAACGTCAAACAGGTATGGGTAGTTGGCTGATGGAAAGACAACAGGGTGTGCCTACCAGTAGTTATTCTTTCTGCGTTTTATTTTTTTGTTTATTTTTGTTTTCTGTAGCTCGAGGCAAAAATGTAATGAATGAATGAATGAATGGCGTCTGGGGGGTTCACGAAGCGACTGAAAGAGTGTGTAGGTCGGGATGCTGTTGTAAAAGAGCGTGGTGGTGAAGAGAGAAACGAGGGAAGCAATGCAGCGCAAGAGGAGTGTTATTCTGTCCTCGGCCTTAAGTATTTACCTGATACTGGATACGCGTGTAGGTCATTTCTGTGTGAAATGTCAAAGTGAGCGAGATCTGAGGGCCATGAATCAGGGGTGATTTCCGGTTCCGGTGGTGATTTATGCCTGACAGCTGTCAGACAGCTGGCTTGGCAATATCAGTCCATTGACATAACATGTATCTTCATTATCTCTCAGATACTATGCACCTAGCAATAAGAATGGTCTTAGATCTAAATCGGCGAAGCTTGCCATCTCGGAGAGCACCTGGGCATAGACCTATCTGGTCTCGACTGTATATCCAAACAAGGGGCGTGGGAGCGCAACAGGACTCGAATCTGGAGGTCAAGGCGAGATACAAAGTCGAGGACGTCGGTACCAGTTGCAACATCAGATCAAGAAGCCTTGACTGAGAAGCAGATTGGTGGGTCGATGACTGCTCCTGGCGATATCGGGCAAACACTGGCAGCTCACAATATCAGGTTGGCTACGTACTGTGTCGCCTCCTGTTTCATAGGTTCACGCATTGTGACATGAGAGTCTGGTCCTCCTCCGCCTAGAGCTCATGGAGGAGAGACTCTTCACCAAAGCTTGTAAAATTGAGGAGAGAGCTATACGAAGAGACTAAGAGGCATGAAATATCAGGAGTGTGACGAACGTGCGGCCAACGGCATCCGGTGAGGTTGACAAACCGTTGCACGGGACAGCTCCGTATACAGCAGAGGACAGAGTTGAAACTGCACTGCGCTTGATGCCAATGAGCAAATTCGAAGCTTTGGTTAGAGTTGGGCACGACAGACGATGGCACCTGATCAGCCTCTACTCCGTTTGTGTGTGCGATAAGCACCTACCAAGCTACCTAGGTAGGTAGGTGGAGGAAGTTGACGATGGAATGAATAAATGAATCCAAATCAAGCTCGGATGTGGAGCACTTTTTGGCGGGCAGAAAGCCAACGTGGGGCGGGGCGGATGAGTTTTGAATGGCGCGTCCATGTCGCGTGTCGCACAAGATGTACTGAGTAGTGAGCGCTATGTACCTGGGCAGGTACATGCTCCGTATTCCGTAGAGCCAGATGAGATATTTATGTGCCGGGGAAGGAACCAATAGAGGGCGCCGGCCGCTGGAGTCACTCTTTAAGGTTCACAGCCCATGCATTGGAGAAGCTCTCGTTATTTGATTATGTTTTTTTTCTTGGGGGGTTTTCTTCTCTGCCAGATGGAATCTTGATCGTGTAATTCGAGTATATGGGCTTATGATGCCATAAATCATTGTATTATGCACTGGCGGCCCCCCCTCCGCAGCAGCTGAGCTGTAGCCTGTAGGCCACTTCCCCCGGTAACAGTGATGTCCAAGGTACCTAGATATGTACCTGGCAAGGTACATAGGTGTACACCAAAAGTAGCAGCTGCTCAGTCCCAGTCGCCAAGCGCTCGACGGCCTCTTTCTTATCCGTGCAGTCCTCCTGCATGCGATTCTTTCCCATGCCATCCCTCCAGCCCTCGTCGCACGTCTTCAAGGGCCGTTTAATCTCGTCCTCGTCGCGCATCTCGGCCTGCACCACCGCCAGGGCCCAACCCTGCCTCCTTTGTTCGACTCTGCGATGCAGTAACCCGCGCGGCGCACTACACCAGAGTCTGCCCGACCGACCCTCTCTCCCGCCATTCTTCTGGCTCTGTCTACGGTTCTCCCCCCCCCCTCCCCCCCCAAACAAGTTGCTCTCCAGCTGCAGAAGCTGTTGCAGCTGCTCGCTTGCCCACTCCTCGACTTCCATTGCTATTCCTTGAGCGTGCACCATGCCACCGCGTCGCCGAACGAGGGCCAAGGAGCCTGAACCTGAGCCGGTCGAGGAGGACAACCACACGCAGCCAGATGCTCCTGACTCAGATCCGGAACCTGCCCCCGAACCCGACTCTCTCTCCGCGGCCGCTCAACATGGAGAAGAAAGTGAACAAGGTGAGCAACGTAGGTTGGAATTTGACGAGGAGCTCTCATGGCGGCCCGCCAAGCCAATTCCCAGTGCGACCTTGCTGGATCGTCTCGAAAGATTGTCTAAGGAACTGGCCGATTTCGATCAAGGTGGTGTGCAACTGGATTCTTTGAAATCTGTTGCGGCAAGTCTGGCGCATCGAAATCTGTTACAACACAAGGATCGTGGTGTAAAGGCCTACACCGCATGTTGTTTGGTAGATATCTTGCGTTTGTTTGCACCAGATGCGCCTTTCACCGACGATCAATTGAAGGTAAGATGGGACAAGGGCCGTTGCTGCTACTATGCTCAATTAAAAACCAGCTTCTTCAAATCTTGCTAACACGGCCCTTACGCGCCTTGGCAGATGATGTTCACACTCTTCATCAAGGATATACTGCCAGCCTTGTTCGATCCGACGAACCCATACAACAGCCAACATAAATACGTTCTCATGTCATTGTCTGATGTCAAGAGTATTCTTCTCATTTCTGACATTGATGGCGCCGACGACTTGCTGTTGCGCCTCTTCAATTCCACATTTGACGGCGTGTCTACGAGCTCCAGGGCTTCCAGCGAAGAGCAAGTCGCCAAGGATGTAGAGATCGGTCTTACGGAGATGCTGATGGAGGTTATTGATGAATCTCCAGGAAGCATACCTGCGACTGTCATTGACGCAATCATCAGCCAATTTCTACGGGCAGCACCGCCTGGTGGAGGCAGAAGTAAAGACCAAAATGGCAAACAAGCAACTCTACTGCTAAAGACAGAGCCTGCCGCGTATATCATGGCCAAGAATATCTGCAATGGATGCGCCGACAAAATGTCACGATATATTAGCCAGTATTTCAGCGACGTGATCCTCGGTGCCTCCAAGTTCGCCACAAAGAGCAACGGCCTCCGTCACGAAGACGACTCTGAAGAGGAAGACAACACGTCGGGCCCATCCGAAGCAGATCTGAAGAGTCTCCGCCAGGCTCACACTCTCATTCGAGAGCTATGGCGTGCTGCTCCAGACATACTGCAGAATGTTGTTCCTCAGCTGGATGCCGAGCTATCAGCTGATAATGTTCATTTGCGACTTATTGCCACCGAGACCTTTGGTGACATGATTTCTGGCATCGGAGCTGCCGGTCCACCTCGGCCGCCTGCACTGGATCCAGCAGCTTATCCTCCTATTCGCTTGATAGATGATACTCTGGGCACGCCGCCGGCCACCGACAGCG
The DNA here is from genome assembly GCA_001008035.1 of Atkinsonella texensis. NCBI lineage: Eukaryota > Fungi > Ascomycota > Sordariomycetes > Hypocreales > Clavicipitaceae > Atkinsonella > Atkinsonella texensis. The sequence goes on from KQ061767.1 coordinate 19,490, forward strand.
AGGTCAGTGTCTTGACAAAGCCATACTCGCCTCAGTCATTCGCGCAGACTCACCATGCTACCTATCGAAACTTCGTGGGCCGAAAGAATGACAAAACGGGGACCATTAGAGCTGCATGGGTAACCGCAGCTGGATATATCTTGTCTACATCTGCAGGTGGCATCGGCTTGAGCAGAGAAGACGAGATCGAGCTAGTCAAGGGCTTAGTGGACAAGCTCAACGACAGCGAAGAGAAGGTACGACTGGCAGCAGTCAAAGCTATTGAGCTCTTCAACTTTCGCGATGCTGTCTTGAAGCTCGGCGTCACTGGTGGCGTTGACAAGGAGGGCTCCGTGTTTGCGAGTCTGGCAGATCGCTGCCGTGACAGGAGACCCGCTGTGCGTGTTGACGCCATGGTTTTGCTGGGCAAGCTATGGGCTGTCGGTGCTGGCGAGATCGCTGATGGCCAAGAGGCAGTAACGGCGTGCCTATCCGGTGTGCCTTCTCGCATAATAAATGCATTCTATGCCAATGACCCGGATCTCAATGTTCTACTCGACCGCGTCATGTTCGAATGCCTTGTTCCCCTGAAGTACCCGCTCGTTAAAGGCAAGAGCGCAAAGAACGCTACCGGCTCACAGGGCAAGGGAGGTGTCAGCGCCGGCGATCAAGACAGAATACGCGCTGAGAGGATTCTCCTCATGTTGAAGTCTCTAGACGCCCCCGCTATGAAGGCCTTTCTCGCTATGCAATCTCGCCAGCCGCAGTTTGCAAAGGGTGTCGCCATCTTCATCAAGCAATGTGAAGCCTACAATGGTGGAGTGGTTGTCGTGGATGAGGACAAGGTGAAGGCAACCCTCGCGAAGACACTTCAGTGGCTTGGGACCTTCTTCCCAGACCCATTGAAGGTCCGCAGTGATCTTCAGAAATTCGCCAAGCTCAATGATCGTCGCAGCTATCAGTTGGTTAAGTACGCTATTGAGTCCGAAAGCGACTTTAAAACGGTCAGAAGAGCCATCAGTGAGCTCATAACCAAGATCCAACCCAGTTCCGCTTCTGTCTGCCTCGATACCTTGATTCCCTTGCTCTACCGATCGAGCTGTCTCATGTTCAATCGAAGTCACCTTGCCACGATCATGGACTGCTCGAAAAGCGACAAGGACGGGTTTGCAGGAGTGGCTCATCAAGTGTTGAATGACATCTCGCAGCGAAACCCAGACATTTTCAAGGCTCACGCTGAGGAGTTGAGGCGCGAAATCATTGAACAGGCCCCCGCAGATAAAAAGAGCAATGATCCAGCAGTGGTCGACATCCTTAAAGCATATTCATCATATGCGAAAAAGTATCCTCAAGACATCAGTTATGATCGCAGCTTTACGCAAACATTGATTAACTATGCCCAATTTGCAACGCCTCCTCGAGCCGCAAAGTATGCAATCAATGTTCTTTTGGCAAAAAATGACGATAAGAGCAAGGTTACGGCCACAAATGTGCTCAGAAACGTGATGAAGGATCTGGATTATGGATCTTCTCATTTCTTAACTCGGTTAGCCACCATTTCCCAGCTGGAACGGTTGTTACCATCCGTCACTGCTGACTCGGACGAGGCTATCCGTGATCTGACCATCAAAAAGATATTACGTGAAGTGCGAACAGACGCAGACTCGAAGGACCCATCATGGGTCGAAGATGCTGAAATGAATGAAGAGTTGCAGGCTAAGTGTTTATCCCTGAAAATCTTGGTGAACCGAGCTCTCGCTACTGAGCAAGAGACAGATGCTGAAGAGCGCGTCAAGGTGCTGTTCAAGCTTCTGATGACATTCATTATCATGGAAGGAGAATTTTGCAAAACCAAGGATACCCCGCTACATCACAAGAAGCGTCTTCGTCTTCTGGCCGGGTTGTTGGTGTTGAAGCTCTGCACAGTGAAGAAGTACGATGATTGTTTGGAGCCAACAACTTTCAATAAGATGGCCGAATTGGTGCAGGACAGTGAATTGCAAGTTCGCAAGCATTTCATGGAGAAGCTACAGAACTATTTGACCAGAGGGAAACTGCGTCCCAGATTCAACACGATTCTCTTCCTAGTTGCATTCGAGCCCGCGACAGATTTGAAGAATAGGGTGGAAACGTGGATTCGATCCCGAGCACGATTTTATGCTGAGAAGAAGCAGTATGTTCTGGAAGCTCTGCTGGCCCGACTTATACCTCTGCTTGCACATCACCCCGATTACAGCTCTGACGTGAATGATTTGGTGGATTTTGCAAACTACTTCCTCTTCTACCTGGGTGCAATTGCTACCGAGGACAACATCTCGTTGATATACAGATATGCTGAACGGGTCAAACAAGCGAGAGATGGAATTAACCCGGACGCAAGCGATAATTTGTATGTGCTCAGCGATTTAGCATCGACCATCATTCGCAAGTACCAGGAACGGAAAAATTGGGCGTTCCAAGCGTGGTCTGGCAAGGTTGGCCTTCCAACGGGCCTGTACTCGGCTTTACCGTCCAGCGAGATGGCTCAACAGATTGCCAAGAAGATCTACATCCCGGAGGAGATTGATGAGCGCATAGATGATATCTTGCGCGCACTAGATCGCAAGAAGGTAAGCAACAGTGATTGGAATTCCCGCGCCTGCTATTTCTACATGTCGGAGCAATCACTGACGAAAGATCCTTTTTTCAGAAGCGGAAGTCTGTCCACGAGTCAGTGCCTCCTTCCGCCAAGCGAGCAAGGGCCCAAATCAAGACAGTCATCCGGGAAAAGAAGCCCAAGACGGCCAAGACCTCATCCAAGAAAGGCACCAGAGTCAAGCGGTCGCCTAAACCCAAGAAACAAAAGGACACGGCCTCATCAATTGCCCCCTCGGAGCGCCGCCGTAGTGGGCGTACCCACAAAGTTTCAGACTATAAAGAACGGGATGACGCGGATGACGAGGAAGAAATGTTGGAGGGGGTAGCAGAATGGGATTACGGGAACTCTGATGATGCTGAGGAGAGTGCAAGCGAGGATGATGGCTCCGAGCAGAGTAGCTCTGATGACGAGGAAGCAGAGGAGCAGGAGCAGGAAGATGACGAGGCGCACGGGGAAGAAGAAGAGGAAGAAGAGGAAGAAGCGCCTGCCAAGCGCAATAGCTCAAAAGCAGCTTCCTCCAGGGGCAAAGCATCTGCAAAAGCGAGTGTGTTGGCAAAACCGGACCGATCGAGTCGATCAACGAGAGCACGCGGAAGGACGAGCAAGCACGATGAAATGGATGTCGATGAGTGATTTTATTGCTTTGCACTTTCATCAGTTGGAGCTCTGTATCTTTCTAAAGGGAAATTGGCGGAGGAGGTTTAGTAGGGAAGTCCTGTCCATAACGGGCCTGTTTTCATTCCAATACCTGTTGTCGTCCTTGTTTGGTCCTTTTTTGTACAGAGCGAAGAGGAGTATGTATGTAAGTATCATACGCTTCTCTAGTTTTAGTTTGACTACGCTGATTGGGATGGGTTTCGCCAGTATAATGAGCAATGCTCGTTACGATAGGAAGTAGGATAGGAAAACAAGTCATGCTTATCTCGAGTACACCAGGAGACGCGCGTCATGGTCCACCAGCCACTAAGCGGTACGGCATTCCGCATATGCAAGTGGTTTCGTAATCGCATTTATATTCTTTTTGATCTCCCCGCCATGCTCACGTAGCTACTATTCCTATCTGCCACCCAGTCGTCATTACTCCGATTCTCAAGACGCGGGGGGGCAACGACGGGGTCGAGACGAGAACTCGTACCCCTTAAATACAAAACGGTAATACACAAAAAAGGAAACGGATCGTACGCCCAACCAGCCACGTAGACAAACGGGGGCGTTGCCCTTTTTCTCAGAAAAGCAATGTGATATATACAGCGGGGGGGGGAGGGGGGTTCCTTACAAAAGCCACTAAGCAATGGGTTTTCTAGTCTTGGCTACGCAAGGGGGTTTCTGTACCCCGTTTCGCAGCCGGGCCGGAGTGAAGTGTAGTGAGTTGCATTGGTGACGGTGTAAACGGGGGGTGGACGTTCTTTTGGTCTAATCATGATGCGAATTCGCCGTCCTTTTGGGATGCCAGTCTCGCCCTCACTTTCTCCCTGTGTCCCGAGAACTTCAAATGGGCTTCGAATTTGCCGGCTGTCATTTCGGGACCGGGCGTGTAGAGCTTGCTCATGCAGTCGAGACATCGGATGCGTGGGAGCCAGGCATACTTGACGCCTTCGGGGAGGGGGTTTGCCTGTGTCGGCAGTGGGAGTTCGGAGACGGGGTCCAGGAATGAGTACCTCATTATGGCTTCGAACCTGTCGCCGTTGGGGTACTGCCTCTCGAGCTCTTTGAGGGCGTTGACGAGCCACTCGGGTGGCGGGGGCTAAGAAACGGCGTGGTTTAGTTTTCCGAAGTGTATGTGGTTTGGAAGGGGGGTCTGGCTGTCAAGAACTTACTGCTGGTGGTGGTGATTGGCCTGGAACTGGAGGAGGAGCAGGTAAACGACCGAGTTGGCCAGCAGGTAAAGAGCCTGAACTGCCGCTTCCTGACGGTGGTGGTGCGCCCGTTTGTGCTGGCGGTTGGGGAGCCGGTACTGATGTGGGAGTGAAGGGTGTCTTCGTCCTGGGGACACTGGACGTGCTTGGTGCTCTAGCATGAGCTGCCACGGGTGTTTGAGGCTGTGAGGGAGTCTTCAGGTCGCGATAGTCTCCCTTCATAATCCTCCGTAGCTTGTCTCTGTTCACCTTTAGAACCACCCAGAGGTGCAAGGGCTCCTCCGTCTCGTCTCTGCCGCGTCGCGATGTCCGTGTCTCGTGATGATGCAATGAGCCCGTTTCAGGCGTCTCCGATCGACCTAGGTTGGCCATCCTTTGCTGAGCAGCCGATGCCGCTCCGCGCATACCCCTCGTGCGAGCGGTGCCAATGAGCTGTGAAGGGGCCGGTGAGTCGGGCATGGAGTCCTCGCTTTCGTCGGAATCTGAGATCTCTCCATCACGATTCGGCCTCTTCCGGTTCGCGCCAGCCGTGCGCTTGTATAACCGACTATCTTCGACATCTTCAACAGCGCCAGGGAGAACGGAGGAAACGATGAGGGTACGGATGGTACGCTGTCGCTCTTTAAGATCAGGCAGTTGCGGGCCGCCTCTTCTGTTGATTGACCGCTTCTGGCGTCGTTGCTCCCGAGAAAACACCATCTCGTTTCGCTCCAGGTCGGCCTCGCTGAGCTCGTACATGTATGGCGCGTACTCTTTCGCCTGCTGCTGTGGTCGAAACACGCTGGGCAGCGGGGTTTGCAGAAACGCCGACACGAGGTCCGAGTCTTCAATAGGTCGTCCGTCGAAGGGATATCCTACGCTGTACAAGCTCTTTGTGAACAGTTGTGTCTGTTCCCTGATGCAATGGGCGATTGCTGTGGTGAATTCGCCGGACAGCGACAGGTCGCGAGCCATGCTGATGGCAAAATCCTCGGGCGAATTGTTTGGGTTGTTGATCTCCCACTCAAATTGGTCCACCAAGGTATGCTGGCCGATGGTGATGTTCAGCTTGATGAGGACACGCATCTCGTCGTTCTTATAGGCCGAATATGGCAGCTCTGGATCTAGTGCGTCCTCCTCGGAAAAGGCGAAGGGGTAGAAGTCGTTGAGCTGTTCGCGCATCTGCTGGACAACCTGGTCGAATATCGGTTGAGCATTGGGTTGTTTGAGACCCATGTCCTCGACGAGCTGGGCGGCAAATAACTCGACCGCCAAGAGGCGCTCGTGTAGATTCCAGGTGAATGTGTCTCGCAGCTTCACCTTGTCCCATTCCACTTCCAGCCGAAGCGGAACCAGCTCTTCGTGCTGCTCTGCCTGCTTCAACATGTCTTTGCGGGAAAACTTGAAAGCTGGCGTTGTCCGCCGGCCTGGTCGAGGCTTTTGTGAGGGATAGATGATCCGCGAGGCAGGCTGCTGGTTCTCGGTGTAGCCATTTCCAAATCCACTGTATCCTTCACCGTAGAGTCGACTAGGAGGGAACCACGGCTTATAATCGGTTCGAACCATGCGATACTCATGAATCTTGTCACGCATTTCTTGCGACGACTTGCGGGTCTGGTTAAGCTGTTCGCCCAGAGCAGCGGCGGCAACGGCATCGGACATGGTGTACCGCTCAACCACGAGTTTCTGGAATGATTCCCTGGTCCTCACGGGGATTTCCGCCGGAGCAGAGCCTCGCGCTGCATCCTTGTCGGCTCCTGCTGGTGCGGAGGCTGCAGATGTCGCGATGGGTGACGCGCCCGTCGCAGGCGCCGAAGTGGCTGGCTGGGTCGCCATGACGGCGATTGCAGGCGCGCGCGACGATGTCGCCGCGACGATGCGGCAGCGCGGAAAAGTTCAATCAGACGCCTGGTGGCCGCGGTGAATACCGTGCTAGTACCGTGCTGCCGGAGGGTGTTGGGCGAGATGAGACGGCGATGGAGGGGGCGATGGTTGGCGAGGCTTTAGTGCTGAAATGGCTTTGGGAAAGGGTTTCGTGCTGGAAGCTGCTTGGCTGAGTCGTAGCCGGAACGGAAGGCTGACGGCAGGGGTTGATGTGGGTTGATGATGTACAGAGTACTTTGTGCCCGGTTGACATGTCTGCCATTGACGGGTACCGAGACCCGAGCGTGCCGGACCCCGCTGAGACCGGCACAATGCGCCAATCCAGATCGCAGAGCGCAACTCGTATAGGGTAGGCAGCTGAGCAAGGGGATTCTGGACTGGATGGCCCAGAATCTAAAACCACCGGTGTGAAGTAGTGCAACAACGGCACCGTTTTGACGAGGTAAAAGAAATATCATCAGCGATGCCACAGCCTCGTCCAGCCTCTGCCAGGTGTATTCTCCCCGTCAGGCATCAGGAATGGGGGACGTCTGCTGCCCACAGGTTCTTTCGGTCGCGAGGGCCCAGCTTGCCAGCCCAGTGGCGAAGAGGCTCGCACAGAGACAGAAACGACAGAAACGACAGAAACTGGTCAGGGCCAGCCTCGCCTGGCCCCTCTTTTTCCAAGCTTAGCGTCTTGTACCTCCGTATCTTCATATTATCTCACAACTCCGCTACGCAGCTGTTTTTCCCACAAAGCTAGCTTCTCCCACCATCTCCTCCCACCCCAACCACAGTCTGTTGTCCGTTGTCCGTTGTCCGTTGTCCGTTCCCGAAGCTCAATCTGCCCATCATGTCGGACGAAAAGGACGCTGTCGGTATGTGTTTGACTATTCCTGAAAGTTGTACTAATCGTCATGCTCTGGACATGGACATGGTAGCCAGTCATCCCGTCTTGCCCGCAAAACCTGCCCCTCTATCCTGCGCACACAAACCAGACCAATCAATCATTTACCCCGCCATGGCCTGCGTGAAACTGCGTGAAACTGCGTGAAACTGCACCAAGAGGAAGGCACCGTCAATTTGCAGCTAGGGCGAACAAGACAAGGCACACGACACTAAGCAAGGCCTGATGCGAATAATTAATATGACTAAGGCATCATTCCTGACAGCTGCTGACATGGCGTTCAGATTACTCCCTCAACAACCCCGATACCTTGACCAAGTACAAGACTGCGGGTCAAATTTCCGAAAAGGTTCTCGCCGAGGTCGCCAAGCTGTGCGTCCCTGGCGCAAAGATTGTCGAGGCATGCCAGAAGGGCGATAAGATTCTGGAAGACGAGGTAGCCAAGGTCTACCGAGGAAAGAAGATCACCAAGGGTTCGTCAATTTGACATTATTAAAAAAAAATCGAGTGCGAAACTATACGGTCGCTGATGCAGAATATTCACAGGCTTTTCCCACCCCACAACCATTTCGCCTGCTTCCTATGTCACCCCCTACACCCCCTTGACCACTGACGAGTCTGAGGCTGCTCTGGAAATTCAGCCCAACGAGCCCATAAAGATCCAGCTCGGCGCTCAGATTGATGGCTTCGGTGCCATTGTCTGCGACACCATCTTGGCTCGACCCGCTGATCAGAAGGATGAAGTTATCACTGGCCGCCCGGCCGATCTGATCCTGGCCAACTACTATGCCAACGAGCTGCTCCTACGATTGATGATCCCCCCGGGGCTGCTTGCCCAGGGAACTGACGAGGAGAAGGCAAAGGCTGCTGCGCAAAAGGCTCCCTCCCAAGCCAGGATGACCTCTCTGCTGGAGAAGGTTTGCGAAAGCTACGAATGCAACCTTGTTGAGGGCACTACTTCATGGCTTTTCGACCGGAACGAGATTGAGAGCACCAAGAAAATTGTTCTTGCTCCCCAGGAGGGAGGAAAGGGCGACGGCGTTCCTGGCACCTCCGAGGTCTGGGGTGTTGAGATGGGTGTCTCTTTGGGCTCTGGAAAGTGCAAAACCTTGGATGGACGTGCTACTCTGCACCGTCGCACGACCCAAACCTACGGCCTGAAGCGTCCTACTTCCCGTAAGATCCTGTCCGAGGTTCAGAAGAAGTTTGGTACATTCCCGTTCAGCTTGAGACAGCTTGAGGACGAGCGAGATGCCAAGTCTGGCGTTGTCGAATGCGTGCGCGGCAATGTTTTCCGCCAATACGAGCTTGCCGGCGACAAGGACAATGCCTCTGTTGCCCGTTTATTGACCACCATTGGTAAGTTAATGACGTCTCGCAATAACTGAAAGAAGAAATGGCAGAAATTGACCTATTTTGCGGTAGCCATCACCAAGAACGGCATCACCAAGTTGGCCAGTGCTCCTGCCCTGGATCTGAGCAAGGTCAAGTCTGACAAGAAAATCACTGATGAGGAAATTCTCAAGATCCTGGAACAGCCTCTCTCTAGAAACACAGGGAAGAAGAGCAAAAGCAACAAGAAGAAGAAGAAGTCGGTCAAAAAGGCAGCTGCCGCCCAGGCATCTGACGATGATTCTGATGATTCTGACGAGTAAGCAGAGAGAGAGAGTTGGGATGGCCCGGTGCATGTTTAGAGGCATTCTGTTTAATTTTCTTTTTCTTCTGAACCTGTGGCAGCCGAAGAAGAGATATACGCAAAATTGAGGAAAGGAAGAAGGAGAAAAGCGTTCACCTTGTCAAAGGCACCCGGTCCAAGATTGGGACAGATGCTGGCTACGAAATGGTGAGATTGGCATGTTCACCTGCGCGAAATCCATCTTGGCATGCATAACTTGGTCCAGATTGTGTTTGTACCCCCCCCTGCCAACATGTGGCAGAAATCGCGGCACTTTCTGACATGGCCACTGCTGGGCCGTAGTAGAGACGAATTCCAGGTAAAGCATTCGGTGAGGCCAGGAGGGCAAAGCATCTAGAGAGTGAATTACAACCCCCCCAACTCTGCACGTGGCGTGATAGGCGGGCCAAGCATTCCTGGCGCTTGCGTGACCATGTCAGTGGTGTTTGACGGCCGGAACGTGTACTGTGCAAGTGATGCGTGAATGACGAGTGAGGAGTGACAACGGAAGGAGACCAGGCAAAGAAAGAGACACGGCGGAGCGCATCTATCACACACCCTTACGAGGGGGACAAGGAGACGAGGGGGACGAGGAGACAAGGAGACATGGACCGTTTCTTTCGTGAACGGGTTTGTTGCCATTCAAATCCGGGATGAGCAACAACAAAGCGCAGCGTTGCAATGGCGGAGCGAGGAACAATTGACAATTGACAATTGACAACAAGTGACAAGCAGGGAACGAATGGTGTGGTGGTGGTGGTCGGTCCATCGACCGGATCAGGATCAATCAATGCTTGAGAGCGAGAGAGGGTCAAAGAGTCTGGTCCTGGCCCTTCCTCTGCAGAGTTCCTTTGCAATCTGGCAATCTGGCTCATGGTCGACGACGGATGGATTGAACATGAGGAGTCGGGCAGGAGACGCTGTGGCGCTGTGACTCTGTGACGCTGTGACGCTGTGACGCTGTGACGCTGTGACGCTGTGACGCTGTGACGCTGTGCAAGTGGTGCAAGTTGGTGCCGTGCACCCACTGTACGTACTGTATCCTACCTACTGTACCTGGGTAGTTTGATTGAGCTGAGCGGCTGTGTTGCCCGTGCCGGCAGGTTTCCTGGGCTTTGCTGGGCGTTTCCTGGGCGCTCGTCCGTCCACTCCACCGCCCAGTAGTGCAGTAATGCCCCTTGTTCCCTTGTTCCCTTGTTCTGCCTCTGCCTCTGCACAGTTCCTCCAGTTCCAGTTCCCGGCCCACGACAGCTCGAGTGCCTGCTCGCTCCTCAACCCTCTTGCGCCACCTCACCCTTCCATAGCCGCGTCATACGCACCGAAAAGGCGCGATTCGGTAGCTGGAATCTATGCTGCAGCTCGAGAAACAAGTAAGCACGGTTGAGGCCCTCCCTCCCGCCGCGATTCTGCTCCTCCTTCACTGACACCATCTCTGCCAGGCTTGAGCAGGTGTGTTGAGCCCCTGCCAATCCGACCACCCAGGGGGGGTGGCTCCGCGTTGAAGAGCACCAAAGCTATGCTGGAGAGGCGAGTGTTGTCAAGGACAAAAGAAAAGCTCAAGGAATTGGGAACACCGGCCAAAGGAAGACAATGATATCGTCAAATACAAGGGCCTCACGGTCGGCCTCGCGATTTTCGAGCCCGGCGCAAAAGACAAATGGAAAGGATACCAATCGATCGCCGGATGTATCAAAGAGCTCCGTCAACGAAGCATCACGGTCGTTTATGCAGAAATGGTTGGAACCCTCGATCCAGTGCAAGCCTAGCTCTGAAGAGGCAGGCTTGATGCGCTACGGAGTGCTGGAAAACATGGCACCATTGGGGACTTTGCCAAAGGCGAAGAAGGCCATGGGGGAGACTGCGCAACCTATACGGAAAATCATACTCAAGACACCTGGCATGAACGCAGCGAGACGTGCAGCTGAGCGGGAGAATCCTGTCAAAGATGACCGTGACGATGAGCCACCAGCAATGACCATGTCGCCTCCTACATCACCCTTGTGCGCCTCAGCACCTACAACCAAGAGGAAGTCGCTTGCGGAAAAGCCAGGAGATGAGGAAGCTGAAGACGAGGAGTACGACCCGAAAGGGATGACGGGGCGCAGACGATCCCGCCGAGTGACCCTCCCTGTGACGAGGACAGCAACGACACCGACGGCAGGAGCAGGAGGAGCAGGAGGAGCAGGAGGAGCAGGAGGAGCAGGAGGAGCAGGAGGAGCAAGAGGAGCAGCAGCAGCAGCAGCAGCAGCAGCAGCAGCAGCAGCACCACCACCACCACCACCATGTTCAACATCAACAACGCAGAAGCATCCGACTCATGAACGCAAACGGAGCTCCACAAGCATCATACTGAAGCCGACGACACCCAAACGGCAGACGCGATCAGAGCCGGATCAACACGGATTGACGGACAAAATTGTCGCGGCAGCGGTGGATGAGGCACTGAAGCACTATCGGTACCCAACTGCTTGGGCTCTCCGAACCCTCTATGATGAGAAGAGCCATGACCCAGAATTTGTGGCCATGATTGAGGATGTGTTTAGCCAAACGGCAGACCAAGAGACGCTGGAAAAGTTTTGCAAGCAAATGGAAGAGAGGAAGCGCGAAGGCAAGAAAGACAACCGTGGATACTATCATTTTGTGCCTCCTGCCACCAGCAGCAGCAGGTTTACGCCTCATAAACCGATAGCCGCGCCGTATGCGGGCTTGATTCACGAAGCAGAGGACCTACCTCAGGGGATGGCGGTGCGACGGGCGGCCAAGAAGGCCAAACTGTCGCACGAGAATACCATCAAGGCTGTGGGCACGACGACGTCTGCGACGACTCCTCGTCGGAAAGGGGCTGACGGCGATGCTGGGGGCTCTGCAGGGATGGTCAGGGTGAGGACACCGGGCTCGCGGAAACGCGCTCGGCGAGACTCTGGATCGAGCGACTCGTCTCTATCTACGACATTGAGCTTGTCGTCGCCCGAGGTCAGGACCAGCGGCCTCCCCCTCCATGGTGGCTCGACGGCACACCGCAAAGCAGGGGAAGGAATCACGGCGCTAGGCAGACCACGACGAGGCACTGCTGCTACTGCTGCTACTGCTGCTACGTCCAACACTGCAGCGACGACCACTACCGCGACCACTACCGCGCCCACTGCCTCAGGCGCTGCGCCGTCCCCTCCGGCGCATTCCTCCTCCGCCGCCAAATCCGCTGGAGCCAGATCCCAGACTGCGCCAAAGCCCCAACCAATCAAGACCCGCGGCAAATCAGTCGCCTCCAGCAAACAGGTCGTGTCCAACTCGTCCCGGTCAAACTCTCCCACCCATCGATACGCAAGCCGCTCTCGCACGCTCAAACCTTCCTCTGCTTCGGCTTTGCCTGATGATGCCAGCATGCCAGGCCGCGTCCCCGCTGCAGAGCTCTTCCCCAACTTGAACCCCAAGAGCGCAGAGAAAGCATCTTTGTTGTCCGCCAACCCGGACGGCCACGACATCACTCAGGCTCATATGCCTGAGGAGCAGGAGCACGAGCATCCACTTTGGGACCGCCGACGGGAGGCGCAGAAGGTAACCAACGGTGCTTGCGCGCAGGAAAGCTCTGTTCGAGTGCCTGAAGCTGAGCGAGAGACGACGCCCGTGAGGAGAACGAGGCGGACTCGCCAGTCTCTCGCGGCCAGCGTCACTACGCGCGCTACTCGCTCTGCCAGCAAGCGCCCGAATGATGAAGCAGATAGGAACCCCTCGCCGATAGCTTTATCCCTGGCTGAAGATGGAAACTCGTCTGTTGGATCCCGAGCAGCTACTCCAACGTCTTTGCGGCCCGCTAAGAGGCAGAAGACGGGTCTACGCGTCAAGTCATCGTAAGTGTCTTGAGTTGTCCCCCTTTGACGAACAAGCATCGTCAAATTGAAGCATCACGACCTTGATATCTCCTACCTTCTTCTTTGTCCTCTTTGCATTACTGAATCTGAAATGAAGACGGAGCTGTGATGGCGCACACCTTGATTCGCTGCCTAGTGGCAGGAAGAAGGGGGGGGGGGGGGGGGGGTTCCCCCCCCCCCTCCCCCCCCTTTCACCAAGGACTTTAGGGGGCCATGGAAAAAAAAAACACACACCCGGGGTTTAGGGGGAAGGAAAAACATTACTTTCATTCCCTGTAATTTGGAAACTTTCTTTTT
>KQ061767.1:32577-47246 GCA_001008035.1 Atkinsonella texensis
GGGGGGGGGGGGGGGGGGGTGGGGGGGGGTGGGGGGGGGGGGGGGGGGGGGGGGGGGGGGGGGTTGCTCCCTCCCCTTCCCTCACCTTTCACCAAGGACTTCAGGGAGCCATGGAAAGCATAGACACACACGCTGGGTTTAGCGTGAAGGACAAACCATTACTTTCATTCCCTGTAATTTGGAAACTTACTCTTTTTCTTCTTCTCTTAGGCCGGTCAAAAAGAAAGGCGGCACCGCGGCGGGCGTGCCTCGATTAGTGAACGAGGCAAATTCTGCAGCCTCAAATGGCAACACCGCCAAGGATCCGGTAAGTCGCGCATTTGTCCTCTTTTTGCAGAGTATGAGAGATGTCTTGAGCATGAGGGAAAGGAACTGCTCCATGCTCACCCCGTGGCGTGTTTATTTATTTCTTCTGTCTGTCAAGCCGGAGGCGGGAGAATGAGTCAAGCAGGAGGTTGTCGGGCAGAGTCAAGAGTCAAGGTGAAAGTGAAGCGTGTCTTCGGCCTCATCTGTCGCCTGTGCCATGTTTGAGGCCAACTCTTGCTGCTCTCGACTTTCATCCATTTGTTTCCCTTTTCTCAGCTAGCCCCAACCCGGGTCACACCGCCGACCAAGATCACCACCACACCCGAGCAATTTGCCAGTGGCTGCAGACAGTAGTGCATGCCTGTGATTCTGTTTCGTCATATGTCCGAGTGGATGATGGAAGCACAAGCATGATTCATTCGGACAATCAAAAAGTACCGCGCTTTTGTTGTTGCTGGACTGGTGACCACCTGAAACGAAGTGCAGCTAACAGGGCCTTTTTAGACGGCAGAGAACGATGAGAATTGCTCGGCTTGTGGAAACTCGGGAGATGTTGTTTGCTGTGATGGCTGCCCGCGGTCCTTCCACTTCGAATGTGTTGACATGGTGCAAGCTGAGGATCTCCCTGACGAGTGGTTCTGCAACGAGTGTCTCATCCGACGATTCCCCTCACGTGTTCCGGTCCACAAGGGAATATTTGGGAGTGCTCTTAACAATTTGGAGAAGAGCATTCCGCGGGCATTCAGCCTGCCCAAGCGCTTGCAGAATCGCTTCGAGGGTGTCAAGGCCGGCGACGACGGTGACTACGAAGAAGTTGTTGTTGTCACCAAGACCGCCAAGTAAGTTGGATTTCCCCCGCCGTTTTTGGCTGTTCACACACACACACACACACACACACACACACATATCCTTGCATCGACACACATCTGCTTCCCCTTTGCCTGTCTTCCTTCACAAGTCCTGGCAACTCTGGCCAGACCAACCGTTGGCCCCCTCCCCACCACCTCTCCTGGGTCTGGGTCCTCTGTCGCATTTTGCACACTGTGGCTAGCCCTGACATTGAGTTGACGTGAATATACTAGGAGACGAAATGGCTACGATGAATTGCCAGACTTCTTCAGGCAGCGTGAAGATGGCCAAGCAGTATTGTGTCACGGTTGTCAAAAATCAGCAACGGACATCAGAGCCATTATCCCTTGCAGCATTTGCTCGTATTATTGGCACATTGACTGCCTTGATCCGCCGCTGGCCGTGCCACCCGTCTTGAAGACTTGGCGGTGTCCAGCACATGTTGATGACGTCCTGATCGAGGTCCCGGGTCTTGCTCCCGCGCATCGCTTCCGCAAAATCACATCCGGCCAAGTCATCTCGCCCGCGTTGAGTCGTGGGCTGAAAAACAATGGCCATATTGAGATTGACTGGGATGGTGAGCCAGAAGAACCGGAGCGGTCCGGCTGGACTGATGTGCGCTCCTTTGGACGAATCTACAAGCTCCCAGCAAAGGGAGTGGTTCTGGACTTTATCGAACAGTAAGTGCATATTCCAGCACAAAACGAATCTGTCCGACTCTTTACCCCGCATCTACGTTACTTTGTGCTCTCCGCATAGACCATTTATGACTGGTTCCTGTCTGACCGTGCGCCCCAACAGGTTACGAAACAAAGGGGCTGGGTACGGGCCTCGTGGAGGCGAATCCAGGAGGATTCCCTGCCCGTTGACTCCACGTCAAGCCGACGCGGCAGGGCCTCTGCATGGCTCATCTCTGGAGCGCAACCTTGGGGAGATGCAAGTCGCGCTCAGCATGATTGGCCTGCAGCAAAGTCGCTCAGATGGCATTGAGCAATTGACATCTGCCCTTCTTGCTTCGGCCGATAACAACGTGCTGTCGCTCATGGCCAAGAGCAACGCTGACAACATCGCGCTCAACCAACTCACGGACACTGATCGTCTCGGGCTGCGCGCTATGCTCAGCCAAATGGAGGCCGTGAGCGAGCGCATCAGACAGGCACTGGGAGAGGATGAACAGGAAGCACCTCCTCGCACGCCGGTGCCGACAAGCATCAAACCAGGAATGAGCTCGCCCATGTTGGAGCTAAATGGTCTGAGCAGCCTTCATCATGCCAAAGTGGACCAGATACCACCCGTCACGGAACCGACGCCCCCATCAACCGTCGATCATGCCGAGGGTTCCATGGATCTCGACTAAGGAGTGTTCGTTTTAAATCATACCCGATGAAATCCATAAGCCCTCTCTCTCATCTCTCGACTCTGCCGAACCCGAAACTCATATTACACATGCCAGCCTCTCATGTTTCTCCATCCCATAACCACTGTCGAGAGCCCCCCCCCCCTTTCCCCCAAGACATCTCTTCTACTCCCCGCCCAGACCCATTCACCCTGGTCCCCCCTTATCACACGATGAGTATACCAAGCACATTACGTTCCTATCCCTCTGTATAGATTATTCCCGATCTTCCTTCCCAGATCACTTCACTACACCCACAAGCCTTTTTCTTCTTCAAACCTTTTTCATGGCTTCGGTTCAGGCGGTTTACTGTTTTTCATACGACACGATTAAGAGGCACGGAAGGAAAAGAGGACATTAATTTTTGTTGCCCCTATTATGTAAAGGCTGGACTTTTTTTTTTTTTTTTTTTTTTTCCCATTTCCCTTCTCTGTCTGGGGTCAAAAAAACAAGCGGATTAGAGGATGCCAAGGATAAATCCATAGGTGCATGTTAGCGTATAATGATGATCTTTTCATTCACGTACTTGGTCTGTGGTCGTCGCGTCAAGATGGGCCACGTAGACATGAGTAGTCAGTTCCGTACAACTACGCGGCATAGGTACACATTTAAACGTGTTTAAAACAGGAATCAACCAGTACGATTAGACATGATGCAAGAAAACTAGAGGGCTGCAGATATGGATACAGGAGCATAATTGGGGGGGGGAATGAACGTGACGTTTCATTTCAAGTTTTTATTTTTTGGTCTCGGCACAACATAGATAGATAGGCGGTCCTGCAAGACTTGGTAGGTTTCAGGTGGTGAATGTGAGAGCCGGCCCGCCACATTCAGATGCTCCCATGGAAAGACAGAAGAGGAAAGCCTTGCGCTCGGATAGGTCGCTGAATTTTTATGAGATTTGGAAGAGAAAGAAAACGAAGAAAAAAAGAGGGAAAAAAAAAAGAGGAAATAGGAAAAAAAAAAAAAGCAGAGATGCAGTCATCATTTCAGTGGCCGTCGAGAACAGCGGGGCTTGTCAAGTTGTACCACAATGCCCGGCGTATAGTTCTACCAATGTTGCCGTCCCTAACTCCCAACATATAGCTGTTCTGCTCTGTTCTGTTCGCCTCGTCAAGCAAGCCAGTTGTCGTGAAGCAATGCCCTGATGCAAAAAAAGGTTTATCAATTCATACACAACGAAAGCCGTGTTGCTCACTGCTGCCGCCGCATCCTACGCCCCATTTTGGTTATTCCTCATACCGGAACCTCATCTCTGTGCGTGGCAGGACTAGATTAGCAGGTGCTCCAGGGGGGCAAAGAAAAAGAGGTTCAGTGAGGGAGACAAGAACGTACGCGGCCACCTCGACGGCTGTTGACTGGCTCCTGCTGCATATATCCCATGCCTTGCATGCCAGCCATGTTCCCATATCCGTATCCTACTCCAAAACTGGGAGGCGCATATGCGGGCTGTCCTGCAGGCATCTGAGGCATATGTGATGCTGGAGGCTGAATGGGGCTTCCATTGGCCATGTTGTGTTGGCGGTACTGGTCAACTGCGGGAGAAGGGGTGCCATATGTTCCGTATGGAGGTTGCATGGCGGGAAAGCTGTAGCCAATGGGCGGTGCACCCCTGCTCATCATGCCTTGCTGATACTGGAGTTGAGGGATATTGACTGGTGGTGCCATGCCCCCTGCTTGGGGGTTGTACATGATACCCTGTGCATACTGCTGGAATGCTGCTACGCTGGCATCAGCACCGTCGCCTCTCTGATTGGCATAGCCGGCATCAAAGCCTCCTCCTGCATTGGACTGCGCATTGATTTGGCCATAGAAAGACTTGTTGCTCTGGTTGCTGCCGCCGCCGGTTGATTGGCCACTCTGCGCATGCTGTCCATTGATCATGCCGTTGCTTGCTTGCCTAGAAGAAGGCCGCGGCCGGCTTTCAGAATTACTGCCAGTTTCTCGACCTGGGACATTTCGAGTTGACAATCCAACCTCATCCATCAATCGCTTGTAGCCCTGATTCGACTGGACCTTCATTCTAACCAGGACATTCTTGACATTCTCCACCACTTGAGCTCGCAGTTTCTCATCGTAGAAAGGCGTTGTGATGACCTTGAAAATCAGCGTGGCGCCGCATCCGGGATCTTGAAGAATCGACTCCAGAATTTGATCGTTCGGCGAGAAGAAAAGCGCTCTGAACAGAATTTCCCTCGCGTCGGACTCGACCTTTTGGTTAACAACTTTGAGAACTGTCAGGTAGGCCACCTTGTGGGTGCATAAATGGACAAGGTAAGGAACCAAGCGAGGTGAGAGAACAGTGCGTCGCTTGGGGAACGTGCATGTGTCCAAAAACCAGGTCAGGAGCAAGGCACCATTGGCATTGGTGGCCAATTGAACGCTGTGTAGGGCAATGGCTGCAGCCAGCATCTTTTGCTGTTGCTGGGTAGAATGATGGCTTTCCAAGCACGCTCTCATAGCCCTGGCACCGAACCGGCCTTGGGCAATTTCCCACATGCGGCTCAACATTGCCTCAAATATGAAGTCATTGAATGGCGCCCCGAACTTCAAACACCCCTGCAGCACGTAGTTTCCATATTGATCGAGAAATAGCGGCACAGTGTAGGGCCTGAGGTGCTCGACAATCAAGGACAATTGTTGTGGAGTCTTGCAGACGTCAATAATTTTCTGTGCTGCCCACGTGCCGTTCTTGTGAATGCCAATCTCGGCCATATGGGGGGCAATTTCAGCTAACATGGCGTCCCGGACCTGCTCAGAGCAGTGCTCAAACAGTTTCTGGACAACCGTATTGCCGAGGTAGTCCGATGATAACTCCGCGATTTCGGGGAGCATATCTACGGCAATGTTCTCAATCTCTGGTTGCGAGAGCAACTGGTTATCAATGCGCTTGCGAATATCCCTCAGCTTTGGAGCGTCATGGACTCTGTTGTGAGAGGGTTCACGGATAGCAGGGATTTCTTCCTCGTAGCTCGTGAATTGAATGGCGGACCGAACATTTCGGGATATGATGGCCTTGTCCTCCTCTGTTGCCCCGAACTGCTCAACAATTTCCAGTATGTCGTCAGGCATATCCGCCAGAGGCGGTACTGTTGGTGTGGACGAGCCCAGGTTCGTACCAGCAATACCATCGATCGACGCCGCTGCACTCGAACTATAGGTGTTGTCCTGGCCTTTCGAGAGTGGGTCAGGGCTGGGTGAGGGATAGATTCCATCGTGGCCTGGAGTGTTGGACGCAGAGGGGGGCTTCGCAAAGTTGATGCGAATAGGTCCTGCCCCCGGGAAAATTTCTTTGCCGTTCATTGAAGCTTTGGCGGCAACCGAGCTCTCGACTCTCTCGAAGTTGACGAAGCCACAGTTCTTATGTGTGAGCACCCGAGCAGACAGGATTGGGCCGTGAGACTTGAACATCTCGACCAGCGTAGACGTTGTCGTTGATGTTGGTATGCCGCCAAGCCAAAGGGCGCTGGTGGGACCTTCAAGGCCCTGTTCTTCTGCGCCCAGAAGACCGGCATTGCGACTGTTCGACCTTCCAAGGGTCATGCCGCTCATTGTTTGAGGGAGATCATCAAATTCTTTTTCATCTTGCAAACGGACTTCAGCCGGAGCAATCGAGGTTGGAATGCCAGCATTAAGAGTCCGCATGGTCTCGAGGACGCCCGCAGTTGTACGAGCACGAGGGCGAGTGTTGTTGATAAAAGCCTGGACGGCCAGGTTGTGGTTGTGGATGGCTGCATTTGTCGCCGCAAGTTGATCTTTGAGTGCATCATACTGACTTTCGATAGGGACATTGCCAGCGGGAGGGTCGTACTCATCTTCGTATCTGTCTTTGTTGTTGACTGAGTACGAGCGGAAACGGCTTGCGTGGTTACTATAGTCGTAGTAGGGCGTGGCCAACTGAGCTCGGGAAGGCTGAGGAGTCGATTCGGCCAAACCAAGATAATCCAAAGTTCGCATGTGCACGTCAGAATCTGCGCCCCCTTCCTTGGAGAATTGAGACTGTGAGGGAGAGCTGGGTCCGTTGGACCCAACGCTCGCAATACTGGCCAAAGTTGAACCACGCTCACGGCCAACGCCAGCCGGATTCCAGCTGCTGAAGATGGACGGGCCGAATGGAGAGCCCGATGCTGGCATCGTGTTGAAAGGGCTGCGTTGCGGCATAGACCCTGCACGAAGGCGTGAGAGAAGGGCCGAGCCACCAGGTGCGCTGTCAGACTGATCGAGGTTTGGTGACGGTGATTTTCCAAAAGGACTCTGGGACGGTGTGGCTCTTGCAGGTTTGGCGGCCAGGTTATGCATGTTGAGCAATCCGTTCACGGGACCACCTCCAGGCAACCTGGACGGAACAGTGCCTGCTCGAGCTCTCCGAGTCTGAGGCATGCTGTCTGGCACTGGAAGCTGGCCAAAGTCAGGGAAACCGTCGGTTGGCGATTCAGGTATATTTTCTCGAAGAGGAGTTGAGTTGCCACTGGTGGGCGGGCCTCCCCAAGGGTTAAGGGGAATGCCTGAAATTCCCTCTTGTGCTTGGATCTCGCGAGCTCTGTTTGGGGAGTTAGCAAAAGGAACTGACTAGCGGGATACGTCGATGAAGGAGAGAAAAGGCATGGAAGGGCTTCGGGGAGGTTCAAGGAAACAAAAGAGTTCAGAATCAAAAAGTTTAGCGCGGCGATAAAGCTGGAAAATACGTTGAAAGCTTCCACGGGATGCAGCCACAAACCTTTTTGAGAATAGCCTGCCGGATCCAGCCATTTCGTGCGATGGAGAACCCGCCCCTGATCGCGTGTTGCCAGCCATTATACCACCTGGAAGTCCAAACGGAGATCTATTGCTCGAGATGGACGTATCGACTGGCGAGTTGCTGCTGCCAGGTGACTGGGATCGACCCACCTGAGAAGGAAAAGGTTGGGACGGAAAGCCTGGTGCCATATGATCTGATCTGGACATTGACATTATCAATTACCTGACTGACCTCATGACACCGAGGTACAGTAGACAGCCTGGTGGCGGTATATGAATAATTATTGTTCTCTGATTGAATTGCCCGACGCGTGACGAGACGGAATAGTGTAAAATGAAGCTACAACCGTGTTGCTTTAATGGTGATTTCGTATTGTGTATTTTTCTTTTCTTTTTTCCCCTCGTGGGAGTAGATGGAGGCACACAAAGGCCAAATTTCGACTTGCTCCAGCGACCGACCAAGGGGGAGGGAAAAACGATACTGAAGGGAGCGGAAAAGGCACACAAGAATATAGTAAACACCAGGTGGTTCAGTAGCCAGGTATTACAAAAGAATACTGTGACAACAAACCCAATCGAGCGAGACTACCGAGACTCAATCTTGAGAGACCGAACAACAAGTGTAGAGGTGTGCAGGAGCTCGTAGAATAGCAGGCGAGGATCGGCCGGGCTGCTTTCCGTACAAGACTGGCGACGTCTGGTGATGGGTGGTGCCGCGTTGGCAGCGACGTCTCGGGTTGAGGCGAAACGGTCCGTTCGGAATGGTGATCTCGGCGACGGGAGCGGGGCTGCCACGAGGACAAGGAAGTGAGGCAGAAAGTAAAAGAGTAAAAGGATCAATATACAGGCCTCATTTGGGAGGGCAGAGGAGGGGGGGGAGAGGGGGAGAGAGGGGGAGAGGATGGCGGGTGAGGAAGAGAAAGAGGAAAAGGGAAAACAGAGGCTGATGATGGTGATGGAACGGGACAAGCAAGCAGGAACTGGAGCAATGGATACTTCTGGGGGTGTGGAGGCCCAGTGCGACGACACGTTCTGGTACGGGACTGCGAGACTGCGAGAACTGCCAGGCTCTGGACTGAGCCAAGCGGCCAAGCGGGCATTGCACTGCACTGCACTGCACTGCACTGCACGCACAGGCGGCAGGTGCTCCATCGCTGGCTGGCTAGCGAGCAGTTCTGCTGGAATGGTGCACCGTGCAACAAGTGGGCAGTGGGAGAGGGCAGCTGGCAGTGAAGCAGTACCCGGGGGTGATGCCACGCGCCGGGGGTTCTCACAGAACAGACAGCATGCTCATCGCAAGCAAAGGACAAGGCAAATCTAATCCAACGAGTCTGCACCGATCCGATCCGATCCGATCCGATCTGACGATCCGGTTTAAAAGTCACACACTCGCTCACCCACTCGCTCACTCACCCGCTCACTCACGTCTCGTCTTTGCTCGCCAGGTGTTGCGCAGTGGAAGACGAAGAAGAGTTTCTCTGTGCTTAAATTGACCAGTCAAGTCGGGCCAGCGATGCGCAAGGTGCTGCTGGCGTAGCGGCCCCACCGTGCCTGGCACTTGGCTGGCTGGCTCTTGCCGGCAGCTTTTAAAGTTGGACCTGCTCAACCGTACAAGCTCCCGCTGCCATCTGGTCCGTGCTTAGTGCTCTTCTCCTGTGGACGGAAGGCTGAAGGCGGAAGGCGGATGGCGGATGGCGGATGGCGGATGGCGGATGGCGGATGGCAGGAGGAGGGAGATATTGTTGGCACAGCTTCATTGCAGGCCTTGGATGTCCTCCTGAGCACAACAAGCCTCGGTGGATGGATTCCACTGGAGCATGATCGATATCGACCATCATGTCCAGAACGGACCACTAGCTTTGTCTGGGCAAGGGGCAAAGGCCGTGAGACACCCTCATTCGCGTGCGTGGATGGATGGATGAATCTGGGTTTCCATGTGGACCGGCGGCCAGGTTCCTTGATGGTTCCCCTTGTGTGCTGCGCCAGCACGTCAGACGCACGTTATACGGAGCGGAGTGATGATCATTGGTACATTGGCGCTTGACATTTGTCAATGGACTATACCTATACACAGGGGCAGGGAAAGTGATACGGAGGAGAAGCGCCACCCCTTTGCAAATAACCTCACATTGCCGACAAGACATCTTCGAAACTTCATTTGCCCACCCTTCGAGCAGAGAAAGCGAGAGAAAGAATAGACAGGCCGTCCTGCTACGGATGGAAGCATGGAACACACACACACACACAGAGCTTGGTAGGTAGCAGACGCCATCTCGCGGCGCTAGATGGAAGTGTGCCACGACGAGCTAAATCGCCCAATCCCCATTGACGCGGTCCTGTGATGTTATGCGCGGCAGACATCGACTTCCGCACTCCTCCGTATAATCTGCATATGTACATATGTATGTACATACATACATACATACATACATACATACATAGAGCGCCGCCAGGGACGACGGGCGAGGCAAAACCTTATCCTGACAGATTGTTCGTCTCACAGTTCGCCTTACACATCTGAAACCACTCCGTGCCGGTTCTTGATCTTTTCCTTTCTTGCCGAGTTTCCTCCGCACATCAGTCCATTCCATTGGCCATTCAGAACCTCGACAGTTCTGCCCTGTCGCCCTGCCACCCTGTGGACCTGCATCCAGTCTGCACGATACGATTCGACGCGGAAGCGTCTTGCTTCTTTCCCTGGCCCTACACCATAGCATACACAAGCGTCCTGTTCGTGATGCGCCATCGCCAGGCTTGCACACTGCGCAATGTTTCAGGGGTTCAAGCCCATGCACATCACGCGAGTTGTGTGCAGCAGGAGAACGCCAACTCTCCCAAATCACCGCCTGCCATCCTCCCACCTCTTCACCACCAAGAAACCCCTCATGCGGGTGACAGATTACACGACGAATGCCGCCGATCAACAGAGGGCAGATCTCGCCGTGGAATTTGCTGTGCCCTTGCCCCTTGCCATGATGATGATCGGTGATCGGTGTGATATGCCGGCTCCGTGCTCTGTACTCGGTACCTCCGTACGGAGTTCTATTCTTGAATACAACGCTGCCAATCTGGCCAAATCCGGCCCAAGTCGCGGGAGAAACACCGCGTCCTCTTATCCCGTTTCATACTCCCCATGAATACCCAAATGGGCGACGGCAGACTCCTCAAGCTGCGGACCTTGGTTCGGTATCCCTTCCACCTTGGCTCGGCAGCGGCTGGTTCGGAAACCGGTTCCAAGGGATGCTCCCTACTCCGCAGAGGCTGACTCGTACATTTCACTCACTCACTGCCTGCCCGACGCCGACACATACGTAAGTAGGTAGGGTGGACGGCAGCTCTACTTCCCAACTAGTCTAGTCGGTCAAGTCTATGAGACGAAGCAAACTTCTACGGTCGAATGTACCACCAGGGCAAATGTTACCCAGTGCGACATTTTATCAAATCCCCCCTTCCCCGCTTCAAGGTATCTGGACTCTACGACATGTGATTGCACATTGAACATCTTCGAAAGGCACCAACACCAAACTCATAAGTCGCCTGCTCACGAAGGATGCATGTTTTCATTTCCTAAACCCAAACGCCATTATTTGTCATGCCTCGAAAAGAGGATCTGATGCAACGTCATTCTTTCTGCTTCCTGGAATCATGCCACCCGAATATTGAAACCCCCTGCTCAAGAACAGAGCGGCCATATATAACAACGCAACCTCACCCTCTGTAGCAACCGATCCGATCATGAATGGGTTTCTACTTTGGATGCTTCTTGAACGCTAACAACTCAGCTAGGCTTCCTAGGGGACATCCATGCTTCAAAAAATCGTGTGCCACCAGTTCATCAGCCGAGGCGCGACTCTTAACTTCGACACATAGACAGACTGACAGGAAGGCCTTGAGTTCCTTGCTGAGCTTTTCGGGCTTCTTGAGCCGGGGAGTTCCGTTGGTGGCAATCAGGTAGAGCGCCTTCAATGGCTCTTCGTTGAGATAGGGGGGTTCCGATTCAATCATTTCGATAGCCATGATACCGAGAGACCAGACGTCGACCTTGGGGCCATACTCCTTTTGCTTAACGACTTCAGGCGCCATCCAATATGGCGTGCCCACCATGGTCGCTCGTTTCGATCTTGCATCAGTGAGCTTGGCACAGAAGCCGAAGTCGGCTGCAATCGTGTTAGTGAGATTCCCGCATATCTGTGGGATCGTAGGCAAGATACTCACTAATCTTCACATTGCCACGCGCGTCAAGAAGCACATTGTCACTCTTGATGTCTCTATGAATGATACTCTGAGCATGAAGGTGCTGTAATCCCCGGCAAGTCTAGGCAAAAAGAAGCGAAGAAAAGACCACGGTTAGCATTTCATGACGCAATATCGGACATGAATATATCAGACAACATACCTCGTTGCAAATGGTGGAAATCTGCTCTTCGGTCATGGGAGGATTGTTCTCGATAACGTCTGTGAGAGGACCACCCTCCATGAACTCCATTACTACCCAAAGTTCCTGGTTGTTGTTCCTCAAAAAGGCGTCGACAAAGTTGACAATGTTTCTGTGCTTGCTGTCCTTCATGACCATGATTTCGTTCACGATTAATTCCTTTCTTGGTTGATGAGCAAGGTCCATCTGTTTGATGGCGACCTGCGCCCGCGCTCCTTGCTGTCGAACGATCTCCCTTGCGATACCTTGAGCTGTTTCCTTGATTTTAGCAACGTAGACGGAGCCGGATGCACCTTGTCCAATCTTCTTCTGTTTTGAGTACGACAGGTTGGGATCGTCTTTGGACACGGCCTCCTTGAGCTTCGCCATGACTTCATTTTCCGACATTGTAGACATGCGTACATCTTGCTTGCGTTCTGAAGGTGATGGCTTTGCAGCAAGCGCGGCCTCGGCGATCTTGACTCCATCTGGTTGTTGTTGAGCTTGACTGGGCTTAGGGGCCACGTTAAGCGGCTTGACAGGTGCTGGTAGACGAGATGCAGCCTGGGCGGGCTTTGGCTGCCTGGACTGTGAGCCTTGTGTCCCGTTTGTACTTCTTGGTGCTGATGAACCGTCGTTTCGGGGCAATCGCTGCGTCTGGCTAGCAGGATCTCGATAGGCACCGGAGCTTGATTGAGATCCTAGAGGCGGGCGAGACTGTGAAGTTGATGACGGAGGAGCGGGTGCGGGTCTCTGGGCGCGCAAGCCATTAGCTGGGCTACCAGACGGCTTTGGTGCTGGCGGCGCAGCCCTGGATGGATTGAAGCGATCCCCGGATGACAAAGATGCAGAGCTGCCACCGTAGCCACCAATTTCTTGTTGTGCCAAAGGCAGCTTGTTCTTCGGCAAGGATGCGTTGTATGCTTCCAACTCCCTTCTTTCCCGCTCTTCTGCTTCTCGCTGTCGTTGCGCATCCAACTGCTTCCGCCGTTGCTCCTCTCTGAGAGTATCTTGGGACACATAATTGGATGATGAATTCTGCATCTGTTGACGCTGCTGCTGCTGCTGCTGCTGCTGCTCTGGTGCTGTAGGACGCCTTGGAGCACCACTGCTTGACAGAGGCGGTGTGGTGCTGAAGTTGCGCTGAGTAGGAGTCGGAGGAGCTGGGCGAGGAGGCGCAATCGAGTTGATAGCACCTAGTTGTTTGTGTTGCATGGCCCCTGAGGGTGTGGGTGTCATGCTGGCATACTGATTTGGGTTTTCGGCTCTCTTGGCAAGATCAGTGTAGAAATCAAGTACCTCGAACACAGCCTGAGGATTACGCTCGTAGTCCTCCTTGGTGATGGCGGAAGAATTGAGTAGCTTAGACCACTCAGGCGGCAAGCCAACGAATTCTCCCGTTTGGGGATCAAAGCCAACATGCACAGCATGAGAAAAGTTGGTCGGATTGCTTACACCTCCCATGCCTGGACAGGAACCGTAGATGAAGTCAATCCATTCATACAGGTCGTCGTCAGACTTGACCTTGATCTGAAGCGTTTTTGTTTGGCCATCGTCGTCTCCGGGGCTGTTGGAAATGCCGTCGGGCTTTCTTTTAATTTCGAATATGGTGCCAGCAGCTTCTACTCTCCCGACATTGACCACGTCTTTCAAGTAGAGGGTGTACGACACTTTGCCACCCTCCGTTTTATGAAAGTCAAGACTCTCTTTTCGAAGAATCAAGTATTTTTGTTTCCAGGGCTGAATGAAATTTTTGCTCTCCTTGACAGACGCCCAGCCCTCCTTCTTGACCGCAACCCCTCCCATGCCGTCCATGTTGTTAGACTGCTGTCGGGCAATTGGTAGGGAAATTGTAGAGTTTGTGTAAATGGAACTCGCGGTGCTTCGAGTGGGAGAAATCGCCATATTTGCCATACTGCCGGGCAGATTAGCGCTTGGCGTCAAGTTGAGTTTCGGTCGGTCAGAAGGCGGTTTGGGAGCCGGCCCAGGGTTCATGAACTGGCCGGTAGAGTAGACGCTGAGATGATGTTAGCCTGAAGTTGGACGCTGGTGAGCCACGACGATCCCTCCTTTCAACACCGCTATGGTGTTGAGGTGAAGCACGGGGATACGACGCAGATTATTTCAAGACTTTAACCAGCAAGAGAAATTTGCAACCCCTACCGATACGATAAATGGTGGCTGGGCTCTCTATGCATCTACAATTGAGCAGTAGCTGACAGGCACAAGGCGGTTCGGTGAACCAAAGATCCGCATTGTGTGTCACTCCGCAATATGCTTGCTGAGGTAGATCCGCCGGGTCAAGGAACAGAAAAATGCTTAGACGTACCCATTTTGCGCCATC
This sequence comes from Atkinsonella texensis, assembly GCA_001008035.1. NCBI lineage: Eukaryota > Fungi > Ascomycota > Sordariomycetes > Hypocreales > Clavicipitaceae > Atkinsonella > Atkinsonella texensis. The sequence continues at coordinate 46,624 of KQ061767.1, forward strand.
TTAGAAGCGAGTCACAATTGCAAACGTCGATTCCGGAAAGGCTTGACGTCGCAAAATTGCCGCTCAGTTTCGTTCCGAAAGCTGTAAGCCCTCGGGCCTGAGAACGCTGTTGTATCAAACTCAAGCCAGACGGATCGGGTAGTGGCAGTCGCACGAAGCGGTAAATCCGCGAGACTAGTGCCTGTAACAGGTCCTGAGAAGGATTCGAAGTATGACCAAGACAGAGCAGGGAAGGAAAGAGGAGTGATCGGGCGTCTAATCAAGGCAGCTTATCCAGTGATGACAACCCTGGATGCTGATATCCAGGTGAGGGTGGAAGGAAGAGGGGTGCTGGCGCATGAACCTGGGCCTGGGGGGTGTCGTGACTGGATTAAGGAGCAGCGGTCTAGTACCGAGGGACCGTTGCCAAGCGGGAAAGAAAGAGGCAATCCTCGTGTGTATCAACCCAAGCTCGAGTGTGATTTCATGGACAATACAGAAACAAACGAGCCAAGTCCAGAAGTTCAAAAACAAGGCAGCTTCGAGAGGTTGTAAGGGCCTCGAGAGGTGTAACAAGAGAGGTGGATGAGGGGAGGGAGGGAAGGTCTGCGGTACGGAGTTGGGAGTAGAGGGGGGCGTAGTGG
>KQ061767.1:47911-78051 GCA_001008035.1 Atkinsonella texensis
CTACTAAGGGGCAGGTGGGCCAATGGCCAAATGGAGGATAGACACAAGTTGCAACCACGCGGGGGACAGATTTCATGAACCGCCCCGCCACCCGTTTCTCGTCCCAGGACCCGTCACGTAAATTGGCCAGGCTGCGAGGATTTGCGAAGCACGGGCGACCAACGTCGAACACTAATAAGGCCCTAGAGACGCCCATTTACGGATCGACGGGCGCGCACAGTCGCGGAGTGCCCGTTCTCGTGTTAACATCGAGGGCAAGTCTGCAGCGTCGAGGCGCTGTCCTGCTCAACCGACCAACAGCTGTACACGGACGGCTTCCTTTGTGCTTTGTGGGCAACAGCCCTCGCTTCCAACCAGACAGACCGAGATCGAGAGAAGCAGACCAGACCAGAGAGCACACATCTACAGGCCGACGGCGTTTGAGTGGCGCCGAGTCGGGTTTCAACGGCTGCGCAACGATGGCTCGAACCGACTAGCAGACGTTAAGACTTTAACCTGATGCCTTTTACGGAGTGCGAGTGCTGACAATCATTTGTTTTCTAATAGCACATAGCACTACGCCCTTGCACCTTGCACGGTGGAGGCAGCTTTGTTCAGCGAGCACAGGCACGAAAATATGGCGGACGGACGGACGGACAGGGTGAATAGGGGATTAAACTGCTGTCACCGTGCGAGGGCGTAGCGCTATCCATGCTGTGTTGCCTCTTGGGAACGAGCAAGCGCATACTCAGTATACAACACCATAGCCAGCGATACCTGTTATGGAGTATAAGGTTACCTGTTAGGAGGCATGCGTGCGTGCGTGCGTGCGTCTGTGTGCAACCGGGCATTTCATAATTATGAATCCACCTTCCTTTTCCTCGAGTCTGCGGTACGGCGTACATACAGTACGGATTTACGGTGAAGGCACGACCCGCCAGCCGACCGAACGACGAACAAGGTTCGTGGAGTCAAGGAGTCAACGTTTCTCAGGATCAGGTTCTCGTCCACTGGGTCGCGAATTGGCTGGTGGACCAATCAGGACAAGCATGATGGAAGGACTATGGGTATCTCAGTTTTACGCGCGAACCTCAGTGACATAAACAAGTCGCACAAAGTTCGACATGTACACGGGGATACCTCGTGCCTCCGGCCTCCTCCACGCACGGTCAAAGTATCTCACATGTGCCGGTAGATGTGGGTCCCTGTTTGTCGCACCCGGATCCAAGGGGCTGGATACCGGATCCCTAGCAGTGAAACAAGCCATCAGCTCTGTTCGTCGTTCTGGCGCCCGAAAAAAAAAAAGCACAGTTCCTCAGATACATACGTCAGCTACCTGCTGGCCAGAGCACAAGTCTTCCAATGCGTCGCCCAACTCCGCAGGGGCTGTACGTCCTCAATTCGCGGCAACTTTTAACAAAGTGAGATGCGCACGTAGATGAAGCAGGTACCTAGGCACCTCTCAGCCCCGCCGGCTTTGAACGGCCAACAATCGTGACCCCAGCCAGCTGTTGCCTTCGCGCAGCAAAAGGGGTAATAGTGACGACGGCACTCCGTACAGTGCGCGACTGCTCAGGGGAGCCCCTGCCAGGGCATGCCAAGATGAGCGCTCGTAACAGCGCTATCGGTCATTGCCCTGTGGTCTATTTGGTAGTTGCCCGCTTCGGCGCCCCCGCAGCCCTGACCCGAGCCAGCAATTCGTCCAGGGCAAGCCACCCCACCCCACCCCGCCCCACCAAACCAAACCTGGTCGCCTCGCCGCCCTACCTCGACGTCGTTTATTAATCTTCAAGACAGACATGCGCGTCTATCGAAATGCTATTGACCTCACCGCACGCGGGAAGCTGAGCCACACAGGGTCGTACAGTACCAACTGCGTCAACACTCCTTCTGCCCTTTCACCCGCTCACTGCCTTTCTCGCTTCCGCCCATTGTGAAGAGTGCCGACCCTGATGGCGACGAGAAACAGGGTTCCGTACCCTGCGGCTGCTCCCCATTGCTGGGCGTTTCAGCTCTCGGCTTGGTGCGTCAACCTATTCTTTGGCCCCTGTTTCTGGCCTGCAGATGTCTATCAAGTTATTGTCCTTGTGTTATTCACTTCCCGATTTCATACTCGGACAATATAAAGCGTAAGCGCGCTTCGTATCACAGGAACGCAATACATAGCAGGATAATAACGGAGAGAAGTTCAAAGACTACGTAACAGGTAACCCCTATAAATGCACTATGCTAAACATTGTGCTATTGTCATTCACATTGTCCTTCTATTGCCCCTGTCTGGACTTTTGCATGTGGCAGCTTCGCCTGTCTCCTTTAACATCCCTTTTGCTACATTTACTCTTGAAGAATAGCATTCTGCAGTTCGTGATCAATGGTTTGGGCACACTCATGTACCGGCTCCATATGTCCTTTCTTTCTCTTATTCTCGCCGATAGTCTACGTGAATATAGGTGGACATGGCGACAACAATGTAGCCAAATTCTCAAGACCCCGTCCCCCTCGGAAATGCACCACATTGACTTTGCGCAGGTGTCGATGAGTAGTCTGGTACAAAGCAGATCTCTAATAGCGTTGAGATTCATCCATATGCTATTCCAAGACCACAAAAAACATACAACATGCTCTGAGATAGTTGTCTCAGCATCGATTTGACAATGGAGCCGTTTATGAAATGCTCGGCCTGGTTATCAACATGATGTGAACGTAGACATGCGCTTGCGTGCACGTCCACCCGCTCCGCCAGGACAGAGCCTGTTCAACCACTCCGATTATTTGAGTATCCTACGTCTGCCAACATGCCCATCTACCAGAGTTTCTTAACGAGAAGCAATCTCGACCTCTTGGCCCTCAAACTTGGGCAACTCGGAAGCTATCTTCTCCCAGACCTTTGAACCATCGACGAGAGCCTTGATGGCATCCAGAATCTTGGACTCCTCAGCACGGACTTGCGTTGTGGAATCACGATCTCTCAGTGTGATAGTGCCATCTTGCAAGGTCTGGAAGTCCACAGTGATGCCAAGGGGTGTGCCGAGCTCATCATTTCTGCTGTACCGCTTCCCGATACTGGCCGATGAGTCATCGATACGGTTGGATATGCCCATGCTGCGGAGTTGTTGAGAGAGCTTCTTGATGTGGGGTTTGAACTGAGCGTTGGACGAGAGGGGAACAATGAGAACCTTGGTTGGTGCCACGGTTGGGGGAAAGGAGAGAACCTGTTGTTGTCATCATGATCTGTTAGCACGCAGCACAGTCGACATCGGAAAATCGGAAGCAATTCAAACTTACACCACGGGCCTCATCGCCGCCATCGCTGCCACGAGTCCAGAAGTTGTGCTCAATCAGGGAATACAAGATACGGCCAATGCCGAAGGAAGGCTCAATGACGTTGGGTGTGAATTCTCTCGTGTTCTCAACACGCTCGCGGAACTCAATCTTGAGAGTGTCACTACCGACTTCGACATTGCCGTCGCCAACACCGGCAACTTCCAGAGTCATCTTGCCAGAATCACTCAGCTGCTTGGCAAGCTTCTCTCGCTCCTCCTGGGAGGTAGCTAGCACAGCGGCTTCGACAGCCTTGGCATCCTTTTTGAAAAGGGGACCAAATTTCTTCTTCTCGATATCGACTTGCCACTCTTGGAAAACGCGGGGCTCCTCTAGCTGCTCACGAACCACCAGGGGAGCACCGGTCTTCTTGGCGTGAACGGACAAATCATACGCACTCCGGTCGGCGCAGCCGACACACTCAACCCAGCCAGAGCTTGTCAACAGCTCGGCATCCCAGCAGTCGCAGGCGTAATGAGCCATTTCGTTGGCCATGTGCTGGCGGAAACGCATCTTGGACAAATCAACGCCAATCTTCTCCAGGAAAAGGTGAATTCTGGCGAGGAAGTACCCGAGAGTCTCGTTATCAACCAAGCCATCCTTTACAGCCTGTCCAATGGCAACTTTTCGGGTGTCAGTCTTGCCGGAGAGTTGGGTATCACGGTCCAAGAGGACGAGCTCGACGTGTGCCACCTCCTGGAAGCGATCGTGCTTCTTGCCGCCCTGGGGATCTACAAAATGCTCAATCTCGGCCATCAAGAATTCTCGCACTCGGAGGAGACCGGCACGAGGAGAGATTTCGTTTCTGTAGGACTTGCCAATGGAGGCAGAGGCAAAGGGCATGCCACCCTGGTTATACTCGAGGAGTTTGGCGAAGTTGAGGAACTGGCCCTGTGCGGTCTCCGGACGCAGGTAGCCGCGGAGGTTGCTGCTGGGCCCAATCGAGGTCTGGAACATGAGGTTGAATGAAACAGGATCCGAGGGAAGAACACCAGTGGCAGGGTTCTTGAGGTCGTACTTCTTGATCAATTCGCCAAGTTGAGGGCCATCGTAGTTGTCGATTCTAGCAAGGACCTCTTCGTATTCCTTGACCACAGCATCGGCCAACTTGACAGCCTCAGACTTGGCCTTCTTCTTTTTCTTCTTTGGGTCATCCTTCTCTTCCACTTTTTGGCCACGGGCCTCCTTATCGCCGTTTAGTCTCGCTTCGAGAATCGCCTCGACGAAGTGGTCGGCTCGCAAAATTTCGCCGTTCTTGGGATCCTTGCACATCCAGTCGGCGAACTTGTCGACGTGACCACTCGTCTTGAGGACGTCATGAGGAGTCAGGACGGTGCAGTCCACCTCGAGCATATCTTCCTCGAGAATGAAATGCTTGCGCCATAGATCGACAATGTTGGCCTGCAGAGAGCAACCTGGAGGACCATAGTCGTAGAGACCGCCGACACCGCCGTAGATTTCGAAGGAGGGCGTGTAGAACATGCGCCGCCTCAGCATGGCATCGAGGACCGGCTTATCAAGGGGCTGACCCTTGAGGGTCGTTGCCGTTGTAGTCATTGTAGATTGCTGGTGTTTTCGCGACTTCTGGACTCGATAGGCGTCCAGGGCTCGAGACACGGACAAGCTGCGCCGGCAGATGTGTGAGCCCAGACGCGAGAGTCTACGGGCGACAAGACACGTTGTGTATGGCAAAGCAGAAATGGTCCAGGGCTGAATTGGCTTCATTCACTGAATCTATCGTGGGGTTCGAGGAAGCAAGGCGCATGAGTCACAACAAACCCGGCCGCACCTGATCCCTCTGTTAAAGCAAATGGTGGGGTTGAAAGTGTCTTGGAGCAATGAATAGTCGACGGCAGAGCCTGGAGATCCACTTGTGTGGTCAATCGGTAGTGGCAGGTCAGTCTCTCTTTTAGTCGCAGTGGCAGCGAGGTCGTACCCTAATGCATTCGGTGTGGGAACACTGGTGGGTAAGTGTGGGTGGGTGACTGTGTGTCTGTATGTGGTACATGCTAGCGGTTTGTTGATGGGTGGACGTGGACAGCTACATGGCGGGCCAAGTCCGGCAGCCTACCCTGCACTAACAGCACCCCCTTACTAGCCTTACTACCCTAGACTTACAATATCTATAGCGCCGAGGAAGTTGAGGCAAAAGACGGCTAACTACAATATAACTCTTGCACATAATATGCATCTACAGAGGCATAACACTTTATGAATCGCTATATACAGGATACAACCAAATCCACATCGTAATTCATGAAAACCAAATACCTAAAATTCAAAGACCGCCAACATTCACGCTGAAAATCGAAATATTTCCTTCACGATCCTAGCGCATTTTCAAGCCTATCCAGAGACCTCAACTGCGGCGGTCTAAAGTACTAGTCTTCCCAGTTTCGCCAATTGGTCCTGAAAGACGGCATAATCTGTCGTCTCCATGTACACCCAACCGACGTTCTCAAAATCGCTCTCCGCCAGCCTCCCTCCCATTCCGAATCTTCTTCCTTGAGGCCCATTTCCTTAATGTCTTCCGCCGAGTAGCCATCGTCCGCACTCCCGTGTCCTGCTCTCTGTACGACCTTCACCACACCGCCACATTCCTAAACCAGAGACTCAAGGCAGATCTTATCAACTACCAGGAAGAAGTTGTAGCTCGTCCCACCGTCGTAGCCACTCTCTCTACCCGCTGTATCACCGCTGAATTGCTCAACAGAGGGACGTTGGCCTTCGTTACAGTTGGTACGGTACTCATCTACATCCTATGCGGAGAACTTCTCGCCCAAGGTAGCTATAGTAGCATCCTATACTTAGCTCTGATCGTCCATTATATCAAATTGATGCTTGCGATATAACTCTGGGCTAGGAGCAAGCTCATACTGTAGCGAACGAGTCGTCAGAGCCCCGAAGCTCATCGAGCATTCGGTCCCAAGGAGCATCACCGCCGTATGCCGTTCGGTAAGTAACAAGACCCCATGGTGCATCTGGCTTGAATTTGCCAAAATTGATTTGTCTTGCCACTCGTCGCATAGGGTCGGCGAACCGAACAATCTGCTCAAGCGACCATTCCTCGCGGACTTCTTGGCTGAGGGGATGAGCCTCCTCTACTGCTGCTCTGACATGATTTGCTGTCGATCTGGCCTAAGGCTGCTTCCAGCGCTTCGCTGAATGCGTTTACAAGCTGGCGCTGCTCAGCTGTAAGGCCTCTTCTCGGCATGTTGGAAACGAAGCGAAGGGACGTCCTATTCGACTTGAAGAGCTGAAGCAAATGGAACCAATTGATGCGATAAACTTATGCTTGTCCGCGGAAGAAGCCCTCGTGAAGTAGATAGGAAACTGTCTGAAGACGGTTGAGGTAAGAGGCTGAGATTTTGCCAGCCCGACGTCGAGACTTTCAGTTTCCATTGACCAGTTGACGTTTTAGGAAGGACCCAGTGTCACTACAGCAGTGGGGTCCAGTGGGGTCCAGTGGGGTCCAGTGGGGTCCAGTGAAGCACGTGGTGAGCACGTCTTTTTCGATCGATACTCCTGTATCCTTAGAACTTATTCCAACCATTGTACATATTATCTTCTAGCAGCCTGGTTGCTGTTAGTACCCGCGTGACGCTGACGCTGCCGAGAGGAACATCGGGAAGAATACCGGTGATGGCGGCTTCGAGCAGCTGCTTTATCATCTGGATTTCGAAAAAATGCGCTCAGTTTGAAGTCTCTTGGCGGCGAGCTCCGCGATTTTGTGGAAAGTGAGGGCAATGTTTTGGTACTGGAGGCTGTCCTTCATGAAGCGCCCTTTATTAGCCTCATCTCAGCTAGCCCTCCTGCGGAACGGAGAGGCCAGTCCCATTGGTCTCCTGCTGGGTATGGAGCGGAATTCCAGGCTAGGTTCTTGACAATCATGGCCAATGTTAGCTTTCTTGGCAATCCAGGTCTAGAAGCTCTAGCTCATCGCTCATCAAGCTCGTTGAAACAGACATCGTCTTCATCGTTAGCATAGGAATCTTCAACTGATCGGTTACTCCAGCCGTGCAATCACTGGCCCGAGGTCGTCCTCACAGTGGCTGTCTTCCAACCCAATGGCAATTTGATATCGGCATAGGTTGGCTGCTCTTGCAACAGTACCGCACCGCTGTCCTTCCCCATCCTCATCCTGATCCAAGAAGGCATACGCAGCCTTCTTCTCGTCCGGATGGCATGATTCCTTGAGATCGGTCAGGCGGCAACTAGCAAGAAGATTCTCGAACTTGTTCGCCTTGCAACAGAAAGCCATACCGCCATGACCACAGCGTTTGCGTCCACTGGACTCCCCTGGCCAGCCACTCCAGCTCGACCCAAGTATAATCATTCAGGCCTGACGACTTGGGACAGCAAATAATGTAGCCACAGAGTTTACACTCTTCAGATGAGTATTAGCCATGAACGTCACGGCCCATTTGGATGCAGCCCGGCTCGCACACTTGGGTGTGTATATTTTTCTCGACATAGCATTTATCACCAAATGCTGCCGCAATTTCTGATGCTGCAACCTTGGCCTTCATGCTTTGCAAGGACCCAACCGATTTCTATCCCGTCAAGGCTTTATGAGCTGTGAAGCCGTATTTATCTGTGAAAAAATACAGGTCAGGCACACAGTCGCAAGAGCGCATAGCATAATATGACCGACACAGGTCGGAAGCTCAAAAGGGGGAACCTGTAAATCCCAAACTTAGTGGCCCAGCTGATCTTGTCCGCAAAGGTGTCTGGGCCGTCGTATGAGATCCATTGGTTTTTGTCAAAAGGCCATGTACTTGACAGAGCAAAAGCTCTGCCATAGAATCCAAAAGCCCAGTGCAAGCTTGGAAGGCGGGATGTCTACTCTCCGGAAAGGCTCAGCAGCTAGCTGGAATTCTGTCAAGTTCGTGTGACCTTGGATTATAGACCCGATAGGATTGGTGCTGCTGTCCCACACGCCGTGCAGATCATAAGACATCTGCAGAACACTTGCAATTAGCACAGTCACTTTCAGAGGAAGAGTCTGGAATGGGATTCTGTAATTCAGATTTACAAGATTGATCCAGTCGGCCTACTTGATCAAGTCGGGAAGATTGAACCAGCGCAGGTACCAGTACCATGACGGTGCTGCAAAGCTGATACCAAGGTGCTATCCGGCGGCATCAGAGGTCTAGGTATGGATCATAAGCGGACAAGTTAGTTGACAACATCCTCCGAATGGCCGCCTCAATCCCCGGCTCCAGTGTACTCCTGGTTGGCGTCTACGCTGTTGTGGCCGTACGTGTTGAGGAACCCAAAGCACGCAGTGGCAAACTTTTGACGATTGGCAGAGCTGCGGGAAATTTGTCCAAACACTGGTTGAGTGGGAAGCGCCATCGTCAGAGAACGTCCACCCACCGAGACTGACGAAAGATTTGCGGACTGGGGTTGGTCTTTTTCAAGTCGGCGACATCTTGAAAGGTTGCGAACAGGGATAACAGAATCCATTGTCGTGATTTGGAATCTGCGAGAATCAACATATGCAAGGCATCAATAGTTCAAGCGTGAGAGCAATCGTCTGCGAAAATCGGGACACTACGAAAGCTTCCTGCTTACTTCCCGGACCACACGTGCAATCCCCACGGCGAGAAAAGCTGGGAGTCCTGTAAGGATCGAGAGCATCTTTCTAACGCAGAAGAACCACTTGTGAGAGTCAAGGTTACCCAGGCCTGCAAGCGCAAGGCCGGCAAGAACGAGTCAAACGAAGCGAGGGAAAGCTTTTCAGGTTGGCAAGCTCATGCATGGACCGGCAACAATCTAACGGCACAGTCAGGGCTCTTGGAGGCGAAGCGAGGAGGGGGTGAATGCCACGCTATGTGCATGCTACTCCGATGCCTTGCTGGGCAAAGTGTAGATGTGCCCGTACGGTGGGTCAATTGCCCGAGCTGTGCAATTCGGAGCTGTACCCCTACACCAACTAACTCTATTCAGCTAGCGCAATTAATCTACACACTCCTCCTTACGGAATCATACACCTAGCATGGAATCTAACCCTTCACGAAAAATACCCTCTGTTAGCTGAAATATCTTGGCGGCCTAGCTCGCTTAAAACGCGAATCTAGTGTTTCTTTTTGTTGTTAGTCCTAGTTGTTCCGCAGCCTTGGGTTGGCGCACTCTGGCTTGCTCCATGTGGTGTTGGAACCACAATTGCAGTAATCCTTACACGGGCATTCTTTGCTAAAGATCGTCTTGGCCTGGTATTTACGTGTGTTGCTGAAACCTGCTCGCGACTGCCCGTGACCTCTGCACCTCCTCCGAGTGAGGATCTCTGGCTGACCTCGATTGAAGTTGGCACAATTGGTGATGGGGCGTGGGCTAGGGATGTGGCCGTATTAACGATGTGGGTAAAGGCGTTGCGCTCCGGCATTATCCATCGGGCTTTCCGGCTTTCCGGCTTTCCGGCTTTCCGGCTTTCCGGGCTTCCACTCTAGTCTCCGATCTTCCACCCGACCCGACCTGACCTATGTAACCTCATGGTCTGGTCAGGTCAGTTTGGGCCCGTGTTGTCGTTTGCCGCCAAAACGCATCCTGGTCGTTACTTGAGCGGTCTTTGCAAAGAGGCGAATTGTCCTCGGAGTTTGCTTCTGTTCACAAAGCCCGCCCTGATCGCTGCCCAAGAAGATGCTGCCCGTGCATGGGCTGAACGTTCCAAACACAACTGCCGCGCCTGTCGTAGCAGACCTCCTGCCAGGGTAAACAATGTCCCTCGTTGACCACAGCCAGACTCAAGAATCTTACCCACGAGCCTCACCACCCATCGCCGCATTAGAAATAAGTGGCACGGTAAATTACGAGTTCAATTAGGGATAATAAGACGGAGGGGGTAGTCTACGCATGTTAGCTGGCTGATGGTAGAAAAGTGCCAATGCATCGGCAAATGCTAGCAATTCAATCAATATCGCGAGACTTGGAACGAGTGGAAGATGAAGAGCAAAGTATTCATGACACTTGCGGTTAGCAAATTGACTTCGAAACTGTCGTTGGTGGTTGCAGATTCATAGAGAAGGAAGGGAGCGAAACAATCTAGACACAAGCCAGTAGTCAATGGGCCTGATGCATGTCCCACAGAATGATGACCACTTGCTTCTTTGGTTCTGCTGACTCCAATTTGAACGGCTTCAATAATCCAGCTGCTTAAACCGTTAGTCCACTACCCGCCCATGACGCCGTCGCCAATATCGTCAGCGGCGAAAACAGAAGAAATTGGGCGGCTAGTTCACTTTAGGCAGCCGTAAACAGATGATACACCCTGAATGTAGTCCGGACTATCGGCAGCCCTGGCCTCAACTGGAATCCACGGCTACTTCTACGCGGCAACTATCAAGCAACACGCCCAGCGTGGCCCCCCATGGGAAGCTATTGTATATCACGGCTCCTCGCCTCTCTTGTGCACGGAATGTAAACAGATAAAGCCCGAAGAGATTTGGCTTTCACCACACGTTGCGCAAGGACATCTTGTCTTGAACCAGCGCGATACCGTCAGCCCGGCGCTGTACACCGTGCCTGGACTGAAGTCTCCCAGCATCTTGACCATCATATCTGAAAAATTGCTACCTCTTGGATTTCTCTACGCCATGGAATATGTGCTGATGTTGTAGCTATCGGTGGACACTCCTCTCTGGATCCAACCTTCCTCTACAATCGTCTATAAAGGGTCAAGGTGTTAGAAGCTAAAGGCGCAAACAACTTGGCAAGTATTATAGGTCCTTAGCAACCCCTTTAACTAAGCAGCAACAGTAAGTACTATTGCCATTTTTATATGATGTTATTCTCTGCCGCTAATGTGGAGTAGAGTACCAGTTAGAAAGGAATAAGATAAGTAGGCTGCTCGTCCACTTATTATATAGATAATCCGTTTTAGGCTAATCATAGAAGCGAGCGTTCTGCGGCCGACCACAGAGGTGATAGAAACATGCTTGGGTGTCAATTCAGCGCAAAAGGCCGCGAAATATTATATCATATGTTGACGCGTAATTCTTGGATCGGTGGCCCCGCTCATGCATATTTACGCGGAACTCGATGGCACAAGGCCAAAAGAATGCGTTGGCCCCGATAACTATGCTATACAGCTGCGCAGTGAACAGTAGACAAGCAAGGAGCTAACAAGCTAGCGATAAGGGAATTGAAATTTGAACAGATGGCATGCATACTACATTTCGTCGACCGGTTAGCCCACCAGTCCAAGCATCTGTGCTCCGACAAAGCCGGGTTCTTCGGGTTCTTCGAGCCCACGTCTATTCGCGTGCGTTCGCTTGTATGAGTGAGACACGACGTTCTGCATCTAGGTATCCAGATTCAGAGGTGACTTGCACGAGAAAGAATTGAGCTGAGTGTCCTGAAACGCCCCAATCATCCCTGCCAATAATGCCTAGGTCAGCGACCACGGGAAATCTTGGAAGCAGATTCAGAAAATTGAAATGTGTACACTGTACAGTACCTTTGATGGCAGCGTACGTGCCTAAACCGCACATTGACAGCGACGCCAGAAAATAAATAACGTGCCAGACATTGATAGAAACCTGCAAAAGGCCGCCGCTCATGAATCCACGTATTAACCTATGCAGTCCCCCTCCATTTCTGAGGACTGCCCCGGTGGTGGGATCAAAGCCCTCGCCCATCTCCGACCGAACTGCATGGCGCTGGATGTCGAAACCCAGAGCAAATAGGGGCGGCAGGGTATACGTCAGGTTCAACAAGCAAGTAGCCGACATGACGCTGACAAAGCCAAAATAATCAGGAATAGAAGCGGCGATGACAAAAGCAATGGCCCACCAAATCGGCACAATGGCAGCATATAAAAACCGTCCGCGGCGCGAGAGTAACGGGGGAGCATTGAACATATCGATGAGCACGTTGTTGTACATGACTTTGATACCAATGTTTCCATAAAGCCCGGCGGCGATCAAGCCACTAAGCAGAGAAATGGCATTGCCAGCTGTTTGCCAACCGTAGTCGCTCAATCCCTGATAGCTCGGCTGGTAGCTATACTGGCCTTGGAAGTGGTAGATGAAGCATCCGTATACGAGATACACCGTGTATATGAAGAGTTGAGCCCCCCACATGGCTTTTAGGAAATCCGTAGGGCGTCTCATCTCGGCGAGGAACTCAACAAACAGCTGCGCCCCGGCGTAGGCCAGCACGCCCGAGAGCAATCCGTTTACGGATCCGACGAGGCCATTAGGCGGGAGATTGCTGTAGTGCATGACGGGAGGATATTTCCCGTCGGTGCCTTTCTTAACGGTGGTTGGGTCGACGGCACTTCCTGCAGAGCCCAGCGTCGCAACTCCGTAATTCGGTGGTGAATTTGCAATGACACCCATTGTGATGAAGATGACGAGCAGGTTCAACCAGACAGCCAGATTTGCGACGATGCCGTAAGCTCGGAGGGTGCGGATCTGCGTCAGCAGGAAGCCAACACATACGAATAGGACGGGACAGACTGCATAACAGAGTTTGAACTTGGACATTTGCGAGATGTTCTGGCCAAATTGGATCGTCACCTGGCCGAGAATAAGCAGAAGTCCTAGGGCCTGTAGAGCATTCGTCAAATGTCGCATGATTGTGCCACAGGTCCGAAATCCCAGGTCGCCGTAGTTTCTGGCCGGGAATTGGTAGCTATCGACGCCGAGAAACACGCGCCAGATGAGATAGCCCGAATAGCCGGCCATGAACCCGAACACCGTATAGAAGGCGATACCTATGTCGTGTCAGACTGCAGATGCAGCCAGCTCAGATACGGCAGACACGTCACGACATGCCGAGAAGCAGGCTCTTACCAGGGCCCCATCCCAAAGTTCCCATGGCGAAGCCGACGCCATACGGGCCCAAGATGTCTGTCATGATCAAGTAGAAGCCTTCACGGTGGTAAGCAACAGTCACATCTCCAAATCGCCTACCATCGCCAGAAGGCAGAAGTTGTACGAACATGCTCCAGCGGAAGCCGTCCTAAGTGCACGACTTGCATTGGTCCACTCCTCGTCAGTGATCTCGAGCCGACCTGCGTGGGAGCTCAACTCTCGATCGGCTGGCACACTTCCGGACGCATGGTCACCTTGACCGGGGGCATCTTTCGTCTGGAAGAGCAGTTTGCGCCATTGTGTAGATGGTGCGGCGTAGTTTTCCTCCTCCGCACGAGTTTTGTCCGCGTAGTAATGGTACTCCTCGAACTTGATGGCCGGGTCGTGGGCTTTCCTGAATTGTGGTCTAATGTAAGTGAAGGCTGAGGTTTGGCCGTCACTCGGCCCCGTATCGGCTGACTTGTCCATTGAAGCGCACCTTCCTTCGAACTTCACGGGCAACAAGTGTGAGCACAGGTGTAGGTCAAGTACCTAGGTACCTAGGTAGTAGAGGGAACCTTGATGATGCAACACTTTGGGGTGTTTTCCTTGAACGAGATGGCTTTCTTTTTATCTTATTACAGATATGAAGGCTCGACGAGCTGTGTGCGCCAACGTTGACCAGTCAACTTGAAGCTAGTAAGCTTATTGTGATAGCGAGGGGTCAGACGCGGGGAAGCTTGATTAGAACGGAAGAATCGGCATCGAGACGATTACAAAAGTGCCATCGCCATCAACGATGGATTTCTAGAACCACAACACTGACTGCATTTGCTTCGCTTCCATTGCGTAAGGAGATTTTCCCCGCAACGTACCACAGCAATTATTCGTCAGCTGCGAATTTTCCCATGCTCCCTGTCCCCGCATCTCGACCATTGATTGTGTTGGCGTTCTTTCGGAATTTTCGCTCGTGACATATGGCCGGCAGGCACACTCCTTCACAGCCACGGAGAGTGAGTGCACCAAACGCCGCCGCCTCGTCATCATAAGACCGGAACTCGGCAGCGGATAAACGTCGACTTATCGGAGGATGAAGTGTCCAAGGACACCAGTGAAAGAGCGCACAACGATAGCCATTGCATTTGCTATGGTAGGTACGTGTAGTCGTTACTGCTCCTTGACGACTTCCACAAGGGTGGTACCTCATACCTACAACAGGAGCATATGTGGGGGGCAGGTACATATGTACAGTTTGGCTAAAGATGACGCTCAAGGTTGTTCCTGCGTATCACATGGTTCTTGGTCGGCAAGGGGTTCCCCAAAAAAAGATGTGACAAGATAGATGGTCGTAATCCCTCAAAGCCTTGTCTGGTTAATCTCGGCAGTAGTCACTGATATTAATGGACCGTGCGATAACACGGGATCTTATCAGTGGGCCTTTACTTGCGATAAGCGTGCCAATTTTCTCTTTTCACCTGCCAGTCCAGTCTACATATCGACACATGATACCAGCTTTGCCGGTGCTGAACAACTGTTCTTCCCACTAATCGTACATAAGAGCGCCCGATATCTGACACCTTTCGAAGAACAGAAAATGCGCCCGCTCACCGAGCAAGAGACAAAGGTCCTCTTCGCCAAGCTCGCCAACTACACGGGCAACTCGCTCAAGAACCTCATTGCCCCCCTCGAGGATGGCGACCGATTCTGCTTCCGCCTGAACAAGGACAGAGTGTACTACGTCCGGCTATCTATCGCCAACCTCGCGACATCGATAGCCCGTGATAAGCTGCTTTCTCTGGGAACCTGCATTGGTACGTTTTCCCATACGCGCCTCTCGTAGTCCCGAACGATCAGGCTAATTCCATAATCTCCCCCTTTTGCATCTGCAGGGAAATTCACAAAGACGGGCAAGTTTCGCCTGCACATCACCGCCCTTGAGATCCTCTCCGAGCATGCCCGATGGAAGATCTGGGTGCGACCGAACGGCGAGATGCCTTTCCTCTACGGCGGCAACGTTGTCAAGGCACATGTTGGCAGATGGTCAGATGACTGTCCCGAGCACCAGGGCGTGGTTGTGTACAATATGCAGGATACACCTCTTGGGTTTGGCATAACGGCCAAGAGCACGGCTGAGGCCCGGCGGCTGGACCCCACTGGCATCACATGCTTCAGACAGGCGGACTGCGGAGAGTACCTGCGCGACGAAGATAATCTGTTCGCTACGACTTAATTCAGGCGTGCTCTATATAGCTGCGTATGCAGGCAGATGGAAATATGTGAAGGGTTACAATGGGGGCGGGAATTCATTAACGACGTTTACTGTGTATACTGGGATAATGTTTTGTGTTCTTTGTTATTTCTCACAATTCTCATCATACGGGCGTTAAAAGGAGCGAGCTCAGTCACACGAACGAAAAGGGAGATAGACGGTTGGAGTGGAGGGGATGCCCAAAGACATCAAGAAATGCTGATCTTATTTACAAAGTCGAAATGATGAAGGCCATTGTTGTTGGTATTTATTGGGTCTAATGATCATGAAACTCTGCATATAACTCAAAAGAGTGCCATTATCCAAGCCAGCGGAAGATTTTTTTTTTTTTTTTTTTTTTTTTAAAAAAAAAAAAATAACATGAAAGAACAAAAATAGTATACTGACTCTAGTATACTGGCTGAACAGTTTGTAATAGCCAGTGCAAGGGCAGTGGGGTGTCGTAAATAAAATGCAAGTCATCACAGGAGATCGCTCATTGGAGTGACAGGTCGACTGTCCTTTCTAAAGAAGCCAATGTGGGAACGCTGAGCCACATACTCGCTGTCAGCATAGCCCAGAATACTCTGGATATCAGTGCTCTGATGTCCCATAATCCTGGATATCTCAGCAGAGGCATAATTGACCAAGGCACGGCCAACCTCAAGGGGCTCGCCATCCCACATCTGACCGTCGGCATTGGGCGTTGAGCGCCGATTGACCACCGCCAGACGTACCACCTCATGCTGCGCGAAGTTGCCCGCGACGTCGACGATGCCGACAGGAAGCAGCCCAGCCTTGTCTAGCAAGGCTCGATGGCACCCTTCGTCAATAAACAAGGTGCCATGGGGCGTGGGTGTGTGCAGTAGCCAGAAGTAGCGATCTGAAATCGGGTCGCTAGAGGGCAAGAACCGCGTGTGCAACGGAGGGGCGAGTTCGTCGTCCAGATTGACGGAAGGGTCCGTGAGGTTCAGTGACGTCGTGGTACGAGACAGGGGAGGCTCGCTGCCACTACGCACGCTGTGGTCATCAGAGTCAAGTGCAGATAAAGGGTTGCTTGCGGCTTGCTTCGATGCATGCAGGTAGCGAACGATACCGAGTATGTTTCCCGGATTGGAAGACCGGGTTATTATCGTCATCACACCTGCCAACGCGCCTAGCTTGGCAGCGATGATCTTTGTGCTCATGCCGCCCGTCCCCAATGAGGAGCCGGCACTTGATACTATTTGGGCAATCCGTTAGTTCCACACTTTCCCATTGATCATGAAACCATGATGAAAAAAAAAAAAAAAAAAAAAAAAAAGATGGAGCAAAGTGCACAATACTGGTAGGGACTAAGCTTACCATCAGCTTCGAGAACAGAGAAGTCGTCAACGATCTCGATGGGTTTGGCATCAGGATTCGCTCGAGGATTCTTGTCGTACAGACAGTCAACATCTGTCATGAGGAACAATAGATCGGCGTGAATCATGGCCGCGGTAATGGCAGAGAGGGTATCGTTGTCGCCAAATTTGATTTCAGAAACGGCGAGCGTGTCATTCTCATTGACAATGGGAATCACACCCATGTCAAGAAGTTGGTTCACTGTATTCTGAGCATTCAAATAGCGCGTACGCTGTTTACGAAAAATGGCCAGTCAGCACCTTGTACTATGTATTACACGAGTTATCCTGGATGTGAAACCCCAAGTCAGGGTTGGACAAGGATTGAGCCATTCTTCCTTACGTCTGCAATATCGTTCCTGGTCAACAGAACTTGGGCAATTGGCTGTGATAAGTGGCCAAAGAGGCTATCCCACAGACTCATGAGACGGCATTGACCAATTGCTGCCAAGGCCTAGAGAATAATGTCCATGTTAATGGAATTGTTCAACTACAAGAGCAATGGGATACGGCATGAGGTGACGTTACCTGCAGCTGTGCGAGGTGCTTGGGGCGCTTGTCGACCTCCATCCTCCGGAGCCCAACTCCAATAGCTCCAGAGGAGACGATGACAACTCTATGGCCATTCTTTCTCAGCTTGAAGGCGGTATCAACGATCAAGGTAAGAATGGGCAATAGAGGCTCGTGTGTTTCCTCATCCACAATAGAACTCGTCCCTGCCAAAGGCAAGCTTGGTTAAACCAGATTGATCACAATGTTGTTGACAAGATTGACATAAGAAATAGCAAAGCCACCAATGTGCAAGAATATGGATTGGGTTTGGGACTGTGTGCGTGTGGAAGTGAGAGTGCAAAAGCTTACCCAGCTTTATGACAATCGTCTGTTGACTTCTTGTTCGCTTCATCTCGGCGGCTTTAGGTTGTGACGAATTAGTAAGGGGGTAAAAGCCAGAGCCAGATCCATGAAAGGCTTCCACAGCTTCAGAAAATGAAACGATGAAAACAGGGTCCGTTTGAGGTGGATCAGAAAACGAGGAGGCAGCGTTGAAGCAAAGGTCGAGGAGAATCAGCTGGCAAGTACGAGCCCGAGGAGGCTCCGTCGACCACAGGCTTTCTCACATGTTGACAAACTTACTCTGGACCGCCGTTAATGCCTCGTCCGTCATCTTGAAGGCATGCCCTGGCGCAATGGTACATCCCCCCCTATAGGACATTCGCATTCATCATGTTTTGGAGGATTTGCCGCAAGATGCAAGATGCAGGTGCTCGGTTGACGCCCAGACCCGCAAGCGGGTTTCGACAACTGATGATAGGCCAAGAGGCTGCGCTAACGTTTCTTTCGGACGCTGCAAGGCCCGTAATAATCCACAGGGCCTCCAAGGGTCGCGCGCCAAGCACGAATCCGGGCTGACCAGTGCCCTGAAGTACTTTACTTGCAGCAACTTGCAAGCACGACCGGAATGTTCAATGGCGGTACTTAAGTAGGCACCGTAATGGTGAGCATAGTGGCTGTACAGTACACTCTCCGGATCGCAGTAACAAGCACGGTGTGGCAGAATTCTTAGCAGCGTAACCCACCGCCCTGCCCTGCCCTGCCCTGCCCTGCCCTGAAGTTGTCTTCTAACTTTTTACCTCCGCGGCGGCTGGTTGGCCAGTCGAGAAGCCAAGTCGTCCGTACTGACGGTTCGACGAGGCACTGCAAACTTTGACTCCATAATACCACTTTTCCTATCCTTCCGGCCTGCCTGGCATCTTTCCTCAATCCACAATTCCGTCAAGGGAGATTCAGTTGACGACGACAACCCCTCACCATAAGCTGGCCACGTCCCCCTTCCAGGCCTATAGCAGCCCCCCCTTGTTCTGCGGAAGGGCGGCGAGAAGAATATAACGAGGGAGAAACGAGGGAGAAACAACGTCGAGCAAGCAAGCAGAGAGCGACGTCAGGCAACAAAAAGGGAGGGGAGCCAAGTCGGTTGTTTCCGCACTCGACAACAGACTAGGAATGGCGTCTTCGAGCGCCACGCCGTCTTCGAGCGCCACGCCGTCTGCACCCAAAGCTGACTCACCGAGCGGTGGCAGTGCAAACGCAAATGCAAACCAATTGAATCGGCAAAAGGAGCTCCTCAACGATCCCGCCCGCACGGGGTTCGATCCGGAAACTAAGTGGTGGATGAATTACTTCAACATCCTGACGGGACGGATGACCAAGGAGGGCCAGTTTCACTACCGAGAATGGCGCTACAAGGTCCATGAGGAGCGAGACTGCAAGCGCTGCGAAGAATACCGAGACTGGCTACTCGTCTACTCGCCCGTAGTCCGCTTCCTCTCCGACAAGATCAAAGACCTCAACGGCAAGCTTGACGCGTCCAACATTCGTTGCCGCCGCTGTCCTTCCCGGCTCGAGGAAGACGGGACCGTCAGCCGTCAGGCCGGCGGGTTCGACCCCAACCATGGAATCCTGATCTGCGCGAACGAGATGCGAGACCGTAAGCACACCGAAGATACGTTGGCACATGAAATGGTGCATGCGTGGGACCATCTCAGATGGAAAATGGACTGGACAGGAGACAAGGACTTGAAGCATGCTGCATGCACAGAGGTAAGCCACACAATCCATTCTATATCGGAGGAGGGGAGGGGACGAAATAAGCAGAATGCGACCCTCCTAGAGGTCTCGGCACTTGCATGATGACTACTCTGCTGACACTTTTTTTTGTGACTTGCTTGCAGATTCGTGCCTCAATGCTCAGCGGCGAGTGTCGATGGACAAGAGAAGCATTTACCCGCGGCCAATGGTCAATAACGCAGCAGTTTCAAAATTGCGTTCGCAGAAGGGCTATCCAATCTGTCATGGCCCGACCGCGATGCAAAGACGACGTCCAGGCCACAAAGGCCGTCAACGAGGTTTGGGACTCGTGCTTCGCCGACACCAGACCCTTCGACGAGGTATATAGGTGAAAGCCAACAACATTTGGCAAGATCCCCAGAGCCCGCTGTATATTAGTGCATAATCCCCACCTGACGGCATTTCAAAGGACACGTCTCGCGAATGTCTTGCATAGTTTAATGATACCCGAAAATGACCAATACCTGATAGCATGTTGTCGCCATGTGTGATTTGCAAATTGTCCAAAGAGAATGCGCGGTTCATCGCACAAGAACGCAAGAAAAGATCAGTAAAATAACAATATCAATAACTCCATTTCATGCGCATGAATCTGCATGAATTTGCAGGAATAAAAAGAAGCCCTATCAAGTTATCACACACACCAACTCCATCCCGTCCTCAATGTATCTGGGACATTAACTCCGACGACATATGATCAAATTGTTTTACACGGCCTTCCCGCTGACTCAATATCCTCTCTCGCGATTTGCTGCCCTCTCCCCTTTGATGCAATGTTTCAAGATCCACGGATGAACCTGAACCTGGTCAAGAGAAATCCTCTTCTCCGGGTCCAGCACAAGAAGCTGCGACAAAGCAAGTTAGCAAAAGAAAAACTGCGGCGCACAAAAAGGTACACAGGGCCAGCATCACAACACTAACCCTCTTGATGAGATCGCCAGCCTCGGCGCTAACAAACGAGGGAATAGACATATCCGCTCGCGCTATCCTCCGCTGCGTCATAACCGGCGTGTCCTCAAACGGCGCCTCGCCCACGAGGAACTCGTACATCAAGACACCCAAGCTCCACAGGTCGACCTTCTCGTTGTAGTAGTTCTCCGTCGACCCAGGCTTGATCATCTCGGGCGGGAGATAATCCAGGGTGCCACACATGGTCTTGCGCCTGTTATTAGGAGCATGCACGCTCCAGCCAAAGTCGGAGATCTTCAGCTCGCCATGGATGCCGACCAGGATGTTCTCAGGCTTGATATCCCTATGGATAACATGCTTGCGGTGCAGGTAGCGCAGCGCCGACGCCATCTGCGCGATATACTGCGCGGCCTTCCACTCCTGGAAGCGGTTCTCCCGCCGGAGATGCTTGTACAGCTCGCCCTTGCCCGCAAACTCCAGGATCAGGAACACGCGCTTGTTGTCGTGGAAGTGGCCGAACATCTGCAGCACGTTGGGGTGGCGAAGGTTGCTCTGGATCTCAATCTCGCGCCGCACCTGGCGCTCCACGCCGCCGCTCTGCAGCTCGTTCTTGTGCAGCACCTTGAGGGCGCAGATAAACCCGCTCGTGCGCTCGCGAGCGAGGTATACCCGCCCGAACTTGCCTTTGCCCAGCGGGCGACCGATCTCGAACATGCCGAGGTGGAACTGCTTCGGCACGGCGGGCTGCTGGACCGCACCGAGTGCGTTCCTCTTGGCGTCTGCGTCGTCGTCGGCTTCGCTTGACGAGGATCCCCGGGGTGTCGCTGAGGATGGCACCGGTTTGCGTGTGGGAGAGGCCGCATTGTTGGCTTTCCGCTGGGCGGCTTGCGAGGGGAGCGTCACGGAGGCGACGGCGTTGTGGCTTTGAGATTGCAGTGCGACTTTGAATAGTTGTGTTCGGGAGCTTCCCTGCGGTAGCTGTCCCGATGATGAGGACGCGGTGGTCTGGTGAGAGAGGGCACATGTCAGTTGCTGAAGTGTTCTGTCTGCGAGCTTCCGAGCGAGAAGCAGCAGCCCCATTGCGAATGTTTTCCAATCCCCGTTGCCTGCCTGCCTACCTACCTTGCTTTTTGTGTACAGCTTGGTGTTGCTTTCGTTGCCGTCCTTCTCGTCTTGCACAGCCAGGCGCTCGAAGCGCGTCTCCAGTGTGCGAGTAGCCATTGCAAAACGAAAGCAAAAAGATTCCTAACAAAGAAGCTCGAGATGACGGGATGTAGAAGGGTAACGGAGCAATGAAGAGCGCTGATATCTCTACTAAGTTCATGGGCCAGCTGGTGGTGCGTGGAGGGCTGTTGCAGGTGGGTGGAGCCAAACAAACCGGTGACGGGGGTTGTCACGGCAACCACCGCCATCCCGGTCGCACATTGGCTCGCTTGGCCACACGCTGCCATGTCGCAAATTCCAAGGTCGCAAATCTTCAAATTGTAATTTTCTACGGTGTAAATCGCTTCGCCTATATCACTTGCCTCTATTATACATGATGATTGATTTTAATTGCGCATAGGGATTACTTGTGTATAGATATACACGCCGCTTTGCTTGCATGTCGATTTTCCTCGCACGTAGATGTAGATATCTTGCATGTAGCCGTTGCTTGTAAGTAGGTGTCGCTTGCTCATACAAATCAGTATCTATGTAAGCAATGTTTACATATATATGCGATATCCACATCTGCGTGCGAGCACCTACGTATACAGTAAGTAATGATGAAATTTGCGGTACGGCAGCGGCTGGCCAAGCGAGCCAATGTGCCACCGTAGTACAGATTGCCACTGACACCAATTCAGATCCAAGCAGCAATAGGTGAAATAAGAAATCTCTTTTTTACCAGGAAATTGAAAAACACCAAGGAAAGATAACACACAGCATTACCTTCTTTTATGACACGCGATTTGCTGTCTAGCTCGTCAGCCTACTACAATGAGCCAACTTCGCCGTTGCGTCAATAGGTTGACTTGATCGACTACGAGACTTACTGGCCAGTGTTTACAAGAAGGCCATTACACGAGAAACAGAGCAGGTAAGTGACAGAAGAAATGGAAGCGATTGTATTTCTCTGCAAGAAAAAAATCCCATGGGGTGGCAATTTATGCGTCCCAACACCCAAACTCCATAACTTCCCATGATGATTCGCAATCCAAAAAAAAAATACACATATCGCTGATGGACCGACCGTCTCTGTTTGCGTGAAATCAAATGTTCCTCCGTCTCCCTCCTACTCAGGGATTTCCTCAACAGTAGGCCGTATCAATGCGCTGAGTAGCTCTCGGAAAAGGCCTCGAGCCATGGCCTTGGCCAAGTCAAAGGCCTGCAAGGCATCATGTTAGAATTACAAGCTGCGGCACCACCTCTCCAGCAGGAAAGGTGGCAGGCATGACTAATCCACGCCACCGGGTACAAAAAGCTAACCAATACTCCGTAGAAAAATGTATTTTGCTTGATTAGTTAGTAAGGGACCTTGGCGAGGGCTCGCTGCTTCCTGACGCGTCCCTCCGCAGCACAAAAACTCTCCTCTCGGATGCCTCGTTTTCTCACTTCTCCGAGCTGCATGCCCTCGCGAGGCCGAATAGAGTCGTCAGAGCAGGTCGGTCGGATTTAGGCGTCACATTTTCTTACCTCGAGTCGCACCGTCGGTTTCCCGCCGCACACGTGATTGTGCAGATCGCCTCCGACATCGCTCCGAGTCCAGTCGGAAAAAGGAGGGGCGTTTGCAAACCTTGCTTGGCGGCTTCAACTTCAAACGACACGTCCGAGTCTGGACCAAGCAGAGACGCCATGCCCGCCAGATCCGACATCACTTATTTCGGTGCAGGTCCAGCTCTGCTACCTACTGCTGTCCTCGAGAAAGCTGCCGGGGCCCTTCTCAATTACCAGGAAACTGGCCTAGGCGGTATGGAGCTCCAGAGGCCCTCGTTCTCCTTCCACCCTGTTCCCAGGAAGCATCTTGAATTGACCTTTCGTCGGCTGTCTTGAATGAGTGATGCTGACATCTGGTTTCTCCGTATATAAGTCGCCGAGCATTCTCACCGTTCGCCGCTAGCAACTGACATCGTAAACCAAGCCAAAGCTGATCTAGCCGCCTGTCTTGATATTCCACACGACTACGATATCCTTTTCATGCAAGGCGGTGGCACGGTATGTGGAAAGATATATATCTCCCAGGTAAGCAATACTGACCTTGAATTTAGGGACAATTCTCCGCTGCAGTGTATAACTTTGTTGGCGCCTGGGTTGCCCACAAGCACAAGGAGATCTTTGCGGATGTTCAAGGCGATCCCACCGACCATCCCGAGTTGATTCGGCAACTCAAGCAAGCTGTGGATAATGAGCTCAAGGTTGATTACCTTGTCACCGGCACGTGTATGATGACCAAGTTATATCCTTTTTTGTATTCTTCTAGAACCGTGGAGCAAGGTTCTAAATATCAGAAATAGCAGGCTAACTTGTTTTCCTCACCAGGGTCCCAGAAAGCGTCAGCTGAAGGTGAGCGGCTCTTGGGCTCGAAGCATATCAACATGTGAGTCAAGTCATCACCCTTGAACAAATAACATTCTCGAGAAAAAGAAGGGAGAGATTGATATACTGTCTTGTTATTACTCATTAGCGCAGCAAATGCTCGGAAGTCGAACGGCGGCAAGTTTGGAACAATCCCGGATGAGAGCAGCTGGAAGCTATCTAAAGATGCAGCTTTCGTCTATTTTTGCTCTAACGAGACAGTCGATGGGGTTGAATTTCCTGCATTTCCCAAGTCTTTGGAGCCGGGGCCTGATGGGAAGAGCCCAGTTGTTGTCGCCGATATGAGTTCGAACATCCTCACGAAAAAGATTCCGGTCAAGAACTTTTCGGCCATCTTCTTTGGCGCCCAGAAGAACCTCGGACCGGCTGGCGTTACTGTGGTGGTGATCAAGAAGAGCTTTTTACCGCCGGTCACGTCCCAACCCTCTGCAGATCTCATGAGACAACTCGGCCTACCTATTCCGCCAATCATCTTCCAATATGAGGCTATTGCTAAAAACAATAGTCTTTATAATACATTGAGCATCTTTGAGTAAGTTGTGATTGGTCGAATATTTCTGACTAATATAATACTGATTCAATTACTAGTATATACATCATCGGCCAGGTTCTTCAGAAGCTACTACAGACATACCCAAACAAGGTAGAAGAACAGCAAGCTATCTCTGACAATAAGGCTCAACTTATATATGACGCCATTGAGGCCTTTCCCGAAGTCTACAGCGTCATTCCTAACAAGGCAGTACGATCTCGTATCAACATCTGCTTTAGAGTTACGAAAGGTGGCGATGTCATTGCCGCTGAGAGAGCCTTTCTAGAAGAGGGTGCTGCCAAGGGATTAACTGGGCTAGAGGGACATCGTTCGCTGGGTGGTACGCCACTCCCAGAGCGTTTCATAAATCCTTTGACTGTTCTTGTTCTTGTCTCAACTCATCCTGGAGGTACTAACCTTGGAGTGTCGCTTAGGAATCCGAGCAAGCAACTACAATTCGATTTCCCTCGAGGGTGCAGAGAAGCTTGCCAGATTTATCCGCGCTTTCGCAATGACATAGGAGCTCAGAGCCAGTTTCAAACGCAGTGCCTGCCAATACTATGATGGGGTGAGCTGGTCATTGGTGTGGCCACAGGTTCGGAGGCACTGCAGGCCCGGTTGCCTTTCTTTTTCGTAGCTTGGTCATTCGACTCGGGTATTTCTTTCGCGGATGAGCTCCCTCCAGATTGATCATGAGGGAGGCACGCACGCAGACAGTCGAGAGTCGATGGTCAGACAGAATTGCATCGATTTTGGCCTACATATTGTCCTTTGACATCGAGAGTTTTGGCGTATTGGCGCCTCTAAAGTTCGTCTTTTGCTATTTACGGGAGCATTGGCCATCGATCAGCGCCTTCCCTATTCACTTTATTCGTTCCGACCGCCCGGGTGCAGGTCAGAGGCTTGCACATACTCTCCAGTTCGACGTTTCCGTTATTGGCTCCCGGTCTGATACGAGTCCACACACAGCTACCGCAGATTCCTGGGGTCTTGGCAACCGTGTGTAATACATCAAGAATGTTGCCTCGCACCATGCGTCCCGCGGTCACCAACGTTGGACCTATCAGTTTGAACCATGTAAATACAGTGGTGATAACTTACGTGACCTTCCTATCTTAACGACCATCCGGCCAAATCAGAGCCGGCCTAGACTTGATTTTCCTCTTGTACTACCGCTCCTATCACGGTAGGAGCCGGTCGATGGCGACGGTCCGCGTTTGAACGTGCAACGTCGGCAGCACCAGCTTTGGCTATCAAGGACCTGTGGTGTGCTGATGTCGGGGTGAGAACGGCATTGCCAATCATGTAGGACTGGAGCCGCTGGGTGGTACTGAAAGTTGAGCTTCTTGGGAAAGCAGAATCTATAGAAACATATTCATCAAGTCGAAGACCAGTTGCCTGTGATCTCGACCCATGTTGTCTACACTATGTCCCCAGTCGTCCTCTCTTGTCTCGCTTTCTTGCCTGCATCTAATAATACCTTGCACGCACGGCTGCATCAGTTCGACCGATCCCAAAAATTTGGGAAAAAGCGGTAATGAGATCCTTCGGCCGACCAGGCCAATCCTTGATGAACCTGTCTTCATCGCTCGACCACAACGCTGCCCTCGCGCTGGACGGTCCTCCACGATCTCGCAGGTACTCGCATTTGCCATAGATCGATTTGCTGCTACGTTCGGTTCCGAATCGTTTCCAGAACCTGTCGTAGATCTCGCGATAATCCATGAAATTCGAAGCCACGAGCTCCATGACGAACTCAACTTCTTCTTCAGACCAAGGGATGCCATCTCGAGTATCAGTCATACCCAACACACAGAGCCTTGCCCGGAAGGCCTGCGTAGTTCGTTGGAAACCAAATTTTCCTCGAAAGTACTCGGCCCACTCCGAGGAGGGAATCCCGTCAGTCTTCAAAACCCTGATGTAATCATCTTGCTCTGCCGTCCATCCTTCAGGCTTCAAGTTCCAATTCGGCTCCATCTTGCATATCCAAGCACGATTTCTCAATGCGCTCAAGGATCTGCCATTGCCGAACTGCTTCTCAAAGTTTTGGGCCACGTTGTTCCAATTCTCCTCAGTGTTGAGAAGGGTTCGCAAGTACGCTTTCTCGCCGGATGTCCATTTTTATTCCTAGTACGAAGGACAGTCTTTTTGAAGACGGTTCTTCCTGCTTTTGAGGCTTTCCAGCGAACGAAGAGAGTCGAACCTCCCCTGATATTTGGCATGCCTTTCGGCCCATTTGAGGTTACATTCCAAAAGGTACTTGAGGTACTCGTCCTCCTTTGGATGCCAACCATCATGCAGGCCTGTTCCGCCACGGGGCCTTTGCAAAGGCGAATACGGGGGTGGAGACATAGGTGAGGGGGAGGAAGGCGATGATGGTGAGGTCTTAGACTGCAATTCAAATGTAGTCGGAGGCAACGACTGAGCTAGGTGACGAGCTATGATGAGCTCTTGTTCTGTGTTGCTCTTCAGCGAGTCGCCGACTTTCTGTTCGTGAGCGTCAGGGTCTCCATGTTCAACCATATTGTCGAAGCCAACAAGGCTCGTGGATGGCGCGGACATGAAGGGCCGAACTGACTGCAACGTAAACGTTGGTTCAGAGTGATCCTCATCTCCTGAAAAAACCACCTCTTGACTCAAGTGTGTGTTTCTATGCGGATGGGATGAATGTGCCGATTCCTCCCAGAGCAGTGCAATCAGAATTCCGAGATGCACTGCAGAACCCGCGAATCCCAAAGCCTTGCAAGAGACTTTGTATGCCAATCTTCGCTTTTGGTAAGGCTCCAGTAACCGATAGGAACTTCTCTGTCCAATGCGCACATAGGTCTGGATTCAAGTGCGTAGAAGTCAGGAGGACCGTATCATAATTATACGGGTGCCTGGAGCGCACCATCACATCGACTAGTGCCTGTTGCAAGATTTCTCTGGCAGACTGTGCCTCTGTGGAAAAAGACCCTATCCTGATGAACTCTAAACCACATCCGAAACGCTGTCCCAATGCATGCTGGTTGGCGATTTTCCACGAGTCGTCGAGCGCACCGACCGATGTAGAGAGACTCCCAAAACTTGTCATCAGTCAGGTCGAGGGAATCGTCAATGAAGAAACTAGCGCTTTATGATTCTTGGTATCAGAAGGCCATTCGTATAGTTCTGCCCAGTTCTCGGCACTGTCCATGTCTGGTGACCCGCTATCGCCGTCCACGTTGCCAGGTTGGTTGCGCGGGAATTCGAGCGCATGTTTCCACCCTTTGAGTTGAGGTCTTGCTTTATCCATAGACGCATCATATTCCCAGTGGGGGAGCGGGACGCCATGACAGCTTTCCCAGAATAAGGCCCTATGAATGCGTCACATGTCTGCTACCTGGACTAGGCCTCCCTGTAAGATGCGGTCGTGGGGAACACCGTCGGCAAGTAAGTCGGCCTGAACTCGATGCCAAATCTCCAGCCAGCAAATCCGGCCGTGAAATTTCTGGAATGGGTCGTTGGTCATATGTGGGAACATCGCTCAAAGCCTCTCGTTCAAGGAAGACTCTTCTCGCGTGGTGCAGAAGGACGGCCTTCAGCCGGGTAGAAAGGTAGCTTGAGGAGTGCTTTGTCGTAATCGACATGTGATCAGGTGGAATCTCTGACTGAAGTAAGTACAGAATATACATACGTTTGATAGGTGAGCTAACCTGTTACTTTCTCCCACACATCCCTATGGAGAAGACTGGGTAGGTGTCGTCTCAAGAAGTCATGCTCCTTACGGAGAGTGCTGACGGAAGACCAGTCAAATCCAGTTCGAGTGAGTAATTGCCTGATTTTGTCGACAGTATCATAACCATCCTCTAATGCTGGAAGGTGGTAAAGCATCTCATCGTCGTTATGTACTCGACAAGCTTCTGCCTCTCCAGATGTTCCTTGACGCGGAAGATATCGGCCCACATGAACCTCCAGCGACTCATTTGTATGAAACGAAACACGATTCAGGTTTAATTTCCATTGCTCTGTATAAACAAATGATTTGGCGTTTGCTTTTCACCACTTCTTAAGCCTGCAGAAGCTTGATCAGAGTATCCCATTGGATTCCACGGTTGCGATCCCTATGTTGGTAGACTGTCGATTTTCTCTGCTCAACGACATCGATGAAAGTATGAATCTCGTCGGGAGACCAATGGATGCTCAGGATTGGTGCAGAGTGTCGTACTTTTGCCTGGACGGGAGTTCCCTGTTGAGTCCCTCAAAAGATGCTCGGGGCATTTGGGGTCTCCAGAGTTGACATTCATGTCCGTTATTGACAACAGGGCCTTTCGATACGAATGAGGCTAGAAAAACCACGTCTATGGTTTCATCCAAAGTGAGGAGGTATGCGAAGTGGAAGACAGCGGGTTCCATTCCTACCGTTGGAAAGGGAAGGGCAGATAACGCAGCAACCCGTGTGTCGCCAAATTCGGAGCTTGCGAGACGTTTATGAGCCCACAGAGATTGTGGTCTACCCGTAGGTCTTGAGAGTCGTCGTGAGGCAGATCTACATTTTGTAATGGATTGCCAATGTTGTTTTGAACGTAATCGGATACCAAGCCTTTTTTTTGTGGTCTGATACCATGGCAAGGCTCTGACCGGATTGGGGCTGAGTCCTAGGGTTAGGGTTAGGGTTATATCTGTGGGAGCGGCGAGAATCCCCATCCCTTGTTTCCACCTCGAAATCTTAATTCTTGACATTCGACGCCTTTTAGGAAAAAATATGAGGAATGTCTGCATCGCAATCATGCCGTATCAATTGTCAACGAGGACTCGAGATCATGTCGATGGGCAGCCAAGTCCTTCCATTTCGGAAGAACGGAACTGATGCAGCTCCATGATGTTGCGACGACGACAGTCGATAAAGGACAGGGATTGGCTTCGTGCTGGTAGCGCATGTAGCCGGCTAAGATGTCGAATTCTTCGTTAATCTCGATTCACCTATCATCTTGAATACGGAATTTTGGAATACGAGAACAATTCTCGTGTTGCTAGTTCTAGACCAACGAAGTTTGTACTGATTAGGCAATATCTAGACGCCTGGACCAATCGCAAGATGCGAATTCCTGATTTTTCCGATCGGGCTTAAAGTGCGGGCTATTTAGCCGCTCGTGCCGTGTGGTGTGGAGCCCACCTGCCGCAATAGGCAGGAGCTTTGACATGACCCGTTCCTTTGGGCTCGTCACATTATCGGCTGAATTATACCAAGGCCACCCCAACTGCATTTCATACCAGTTTAACGCGAACTGGCATGTCACCGTTCAGGCCGCATTGCATTTAAGCCGGCATGCGTGCTGCCGATGGCTGTCCTTGGTGACGCTAGCGCGGCTGCCACGGACTCACGGGACTTCTTCATCTGGCCAGTGATTACTCCGATCGGCAAGGCTCTATTGTCATAACTCGCCGCCTTCCTGGCCAAGTACAAGGGTCTTGTGAAGACTTGAGAAGCTTTCGAGATCCAGAGGCAGATGATTTTTCGCGTCACTATAGCCTGTATTGCATATGTGAGTGCCTTGACTTCTGCTGAGCTCGTTGTCAATGTAGCTATCTTTGTCACGATGGTACAAGGACAGGAGGCCAAACAACAAAAATAGGTCTAGTTAATTATTCAGTCGTTTTTGCTAAAGAGCTTCATTTGGGTTAGGCAATGACGTCGAACCATCGATGATTCTATTTATTCACTAGCGCCAAGGCATCATTCCCTAAAGACACTAAGCCGGGAATAGAGGAGTGAATGACATAATTCCGACAGGGGGGGGGGGGGGGGAAGG
>KQ061767.1:78196-108863 GCA_001008035.1 Atkinsonella texensis
GGGGGGGGGGGGTAATGGCTAGGTGGCAGTATGTTGAACGAGCGCTTGGCTGGCTTCCCGGAATAATACTGCAGAAATATATGACAGGGCAGAAATCGACGCTTGTCACGATACGCGAAATTACTCGATGATTCTGCGGGCAATTTGGCCGTAAATGTTAGTGGCAAATTAGAAAGCCTACGGGGACTTGAGTCTAGCCTCGCTCCATCTGATTGGTGAAGATATTACAGTGTCTTAGAGCAGCCCTAGCATATAACTTCCTATTGGCTATAAATTGCCCCTGTCAAGCAGATTCGTAAAACCATTCAGGAGTTGGGCTGTAGTGGGCTTGTTTCGTAAGCCAGCTGTTTTAAGTTAGGAAATATACCTCGCAAGGCAGTACGAAACGAGCACCTTGAGTGGCAGTGTGGCGGCACTGTCATTCTAACTGTTTCCTTTCACTGATTTGGCAGTGCTTCGGTACCAGCCCTTACGTCACTCCTGTGTATAGATGCTGCGCCGAAAGAGAAACACAACAGGAACTTCAGAATTGAGAGAGTGGTTTTTTTTTTTTTTGTCAATTACATTCCATCTAATGTCCATCTAACCTAAACCTCTACCTCGCTTTCCATCTCGCTTCAGTCGGTTGAGGTTGAAGTAGATGGCATTGGCGGCAACGAGGAAGACTGCACCGCCTATGTTTTGACACAAGATGACGATGGCTATGGCAATGGGGATGGGGATGGGGATGGGGATTTGTGGAGCGAGAGCAAGATTCTGAATGGTCATGTAGGGCTTTGGGCGAGAGAAGCAAATAAAGAAAGATACACCAAGATGAATCAACATGAATCAAGATTAGCACAATCAGAATTCAGAAGACATGGGCAAGTGGCATACCGCCTGCTATCGGATCCGTTTGGCGGACAGACTAGCCATTCTCAGCATAGACATAAGGCTATAGCCAATACGGAGTAGAGGCTAATGCATTTTCCCATCCCGTTAGGTTCTGAGCAATTAAGCCTGCAGCACCTCTTCCGTTTTAGGTTTAGTTGCTGTAGAAACTGCCCATGAGCGGCGGGGGAGCGAGTTGGTACGCCACGCCATTCCACCCGACGTGAACCGAAAAGTTGGATCGCTCCGTGATGGGTGGGGTTTCAGTGGGCACGGGACACGCTGAGGAAGATGAGAAACTAGGTGTTTGTAAGAGGAGCTAGAATAGACTACGAGACCAGGCCAAGAGGAAGCTTGTTGTCGTCGATCAAGGCCTCATTCTCGCTATCGGAATCAGATCACTAGACATTGCCAGCGTTATCCAGCATTGCATTGCTCCTGTCGGCCGAGTTGTTCGATTCTGACATGTTGGTGGTCGTGGTTCTTGGATATGGTTGCTGGAGCTATTTTGGAGTTTTGCCCTTGCGTACAGATCCCGGCGGTTGTCTCAGTGGCTGTCTAGGAGCGAAGACGGTTGATCTGTGCCTGTTTGACCCTTTTCGGGTAGAATGCTGTAAGCAGCAGCGAAGTCGTATGTCATAATTTTGTGCATACCGCCTCCCAAAAGGGTCAGCCAAGGTACCAAGAATCTCGTAGTTGCACGGGTGAGTGAGAAGACAGCTCGTGTAAGGTTTAAAATTGCCACGTGTGCACGTTCGCGGGTCCCGTTGGGATCTGGCAACCTAAGCCTAGAGTGGCATAAAGTGGGCCATCTTTCAACAGGCTTGTGGGGACATCCGATAAGGTTTCGCTTATCAGAGGCTTTAATTCTAAAGTACTTAGTCGGAGCCTTTTCTAACAGCGTTCTTGGTTCATCAGGACCCAGTTGGTCAGCTGCTCGACTTGAGAGGTCTTGACTCACAGACGATACCATAACTAGGAGGCTTGCTGGCGAGAGATCCTAACCTGCAGAGTATTCCGCGTCCTTCAACAAATAACACGACGCGGCAGTACAAGGATCGCGAGGATGGGTTTGTTCATGCGATAGACAGAGAAGCTATTTGCACCCTGGCTTCTAGCTACAATCATCAGCTTCCCTGTCGAATCATCAAATCAGCCCAGGGCAGCTTCAACGTCTGCTTCTTTGTCCACTTCTACACCTCTGGCCCAACTTGGGTAGTGAGAGTACCTATCGCGCCTGCTATTCACGATGTCCAGAGAAAGATTCAAAGCGAAGTTGCAACAATGTGGTGGGCCCACTCCAATACGATTGCACTTGTCTTGTTTTTTCTTCTTCTGATTATAATCCAGCTATGTACAACAGAATACTAATATTCCTATACCCAACGTCCACGCGTACGGCTCAAGCCGCCTCGCGTGTAATGGTGAAACTACTCTGGCCTTCATGATTATGGACTGTGTGGAGGGACAGCCACTAAGCGAAAAAGCGCTCGAGGACTTGGATGAAAATCTTCGAAAGCAGTTCTTCTCTGAGCTAATCGACTTCCTTGCTCAACTCTGGCAGCTCAGATTCACCGTCAGAGGCTCTTTGATGCCCACCCAGGAGGAGTCTAAGCCAACTATGGCCAGTGTCCTTTCAATGCCTACCAATAAGCTTGAGGTCAATGGCTACTCTATTTCTCGACCCCCTCCGACTTCTACGTCTGGGTATTTCGACTAGCAGCTCAACGTGCTTCAGCAGAGTCTAGCGCTACCTGTCGTCGATTACGACAAGTCGACCGCCAAGCTCGAGCTCTTTGCAATGCATTTCATCAGCCAATCCAGACCTGCCTCGAATACCCATGGACAATTTGCTCTAACTCATACAGATATGAGGCAGCCTCATTCTATTTCTCCGCTCAAGCTTTCCTGGAGCCAGAAGAATAATTTGCTCCTACATATAGCTGCGATCCTGCAGGCTCCTAGCCAGATTGTAGAAATCTTCTACAGGCAAAATTTCCCTCAGCTTTATCAAGAGCATCCGGACGTGGTCGTCTCGAGATTTTTCAAGGAACCGACCCATGCAGCGGAATTAGAGAGACGCATGCAAGACTCAAGGCGCTACACTCAATATCTAAAATATCATAATCTCCACGAGTATGACGATGGGCCCGAGAAACTAGGAAAAATACTGGAAGAAGTAAGGAGGGAATATGAAAATCCATATTGCCTACTTTTTGTTCCTGTCTTTTGTCTGTTGCCCATGTATTTGCATCCACAGCTTTTGTATGTTATCCTGGTGCTTAGCACGAGCAACTTTGTATTTCTTGATTTCGTCGTCTGATGTAAGGGTCTTATTAATTCCCCTGCGTGCGAGTGCGAAGCGCTTTTCGATAGTTGTCGTAGAGCGTCGTTAGAAATCCTGGATACGGGTTTTTCTATGCGCTCAATCTCTAATTTCTCCTTGTTTATCATGTCGATCATCTGATCTCGGACTGCTGACGGATCTATTTTCGAGTCGTCTACTAAAACAGGGTTAACCTTGATCAGAGTAGGAGGGAAATGGTGGTATACTAGTGAAGCAAGACAAGGTTATTGTGCTAGTGTCAACTGAGGTACGTCTGCTTCTTCTCGAGCGAGGGATGAGATGAATTGTACTAAATACAGCAAGCCATCAACTGTGCCGGGGTTCTCACGTGCTTTGCGGTGCGGCTACCCAGTAGCAGCAAGCTGGTTTGGCTATTGAGGTCGTCTCAAAATGGTTGAGAAGAAGTATGATGTTTGCCCGGCGCAGCTTCCTGCATGAGGCAGAGGTGCCCAAGGTGTATCTCAGAGTAGGACAGACAAGCAGGAAACCCTCCTCAAGTAAGGAGGCCACATTTCTTTTATCTAGTAGTGAATTTAAAACCCTCGAGATCTCTTTTGGTTAGTTAGAGTCGTAGCTAATTCGTTAGGAATTATTTATCATGTCATCCTGTCATCCTGACACCAGAAGAGCACGTATCGTGCCAGACATGTAGTCGAAAACCCCTTCCGAAGCCCTGCAAAACCGACTCACAGATAGTTGCAGCTGTTGACCATACTCTCACTGTGCTATGTATGCATTGACTACACGAATCAGCAGGGCAAATGCAGAATTACCAAGTTAAAGATGGGAAGTGGTATGAAAAGAAACGCTGGCAGGGCATAAAGTTCAAATCAAGTCCTTTTGCTGGGACTCAGCGTTGCCATAATGAGGCATCGATCAAGTAATCTGTAATCTCTGTATCGCCTAACTGTGGCTGGCGTGGAACCGTTTGTTGCTGAGTTCTGACTTGTATGGATAGAGGGACACAAAGCCCATTCGGTAAGAACTGGCTAAATTAACACATGTTCCCACAAAGGGTTACAGGGGTGGGCTACGGAGTACATGGCAAAGTGAATACACCGGAGTCTGATGCGGCTTATGCACAATCAAACAATCATCCTCATATGCATTACATCCTCACAAGGCGGTTGGGTGCCACCGTATATTCAGCGAGCGTAGTGCATGTAAGATGTTAGACCGGTCTATTGCCCCTGGTAATTGTCAGCATGCTGGGGACGGTCAAATATGATATATCTATCACGCCGGAAATCGGACATCATAAGTGACATGTCAATCTGTGGCTGGTTCTGTTATGTTCCAGGCCTGCAGCCATTGGTTTCCGAGCCAGTGTACGCCTGCAACTGCCATGGAGTATGATGGTGAATATTCGGGCTTCGACCCATTTGATGAGTCTCTATATCAGGACCAAGAGCCACCCCCTAAGCATACAAGCTGGGGACTTCCACAAGTAGTAGTCTTGACCCGCAGCGTGTGCCAAAATGGAACTGCTGTCACGGCTTGCCGTGAGCGCCGTGGCGATAGACTTAGTATTCAAGATGCTATGGCCGAAAGCCCTGGGCTTATTCTCTGTCTTTATTTCTTTCAGGGTCTGGGTTTCCCTTCCTGTCACATGGCTGCTGTGTGGTAATCATTAGTGTATCCGCATTATGTCTCACCTCTGCGCAATGTCCTACAGCCAAAAGGAGCACATTGGCTATTTGGCCATGCGAGAATAGTCGTCCGGGAGGACCTGTTGTGACCACTCGTGAGTGGTAAATTGATGCTGTGATCCCATTTCATGAGTCAACCATCCACTTATGCAGTACGATAAGCCAGATTCAAGTTAGACCTTAGAGAAAGAAGTTCGTTTTAACTTACCTTCTTAGTGGGGCCGGAGGACTGTGAACACACGACGAGGTCAATATTTGGACCTCCAGGGAAAATGTCACCACTGATGGTGTTGACCTTGGAATGTTCACTTTCATCCCAACTTGGCAACTCCAGGGAGTCAAAACCTACAAAAGCCGGGTAGAATCACTGCTAATACCAGTCAACATATACGTATACACACTTGATGAAAAAGCAGGAATCTCGTTCTAAGGCGAATTACCTTAGTTGTAGGCTATAGCTTCCTTGTATATGTGATTCAATTGATTGCGGTAATAATTTTCGTGTCTCTTGGGCGTGCCTCGTCGGTTTGCAGAGGCGTCACCGTAGAACTGACTAGTCTGTAACCGGAAGTCGGTGGGGGCTTTCGCCCGAGTGGGAATACTCGTGGTAGGGGGCTCAAATGCCTGGTTCTGGTTCTGGAAAAAAAAAAAAAAAAAAAAAAAAAAAAAAAAAAAAAGTTCAGACGTGGACAGCCTCCAGCGACCATTCTCGGTCCTGCGCACAAAACCACCAAAATGCAGACCACGGCCGCCAACTCGGTCTGCTCGCTATGCATGTCGACTTTCGGCAGGTGGATGGCGCCAAGTGCGCTCGCTCAACCTGGTGCGGTCCAAAGATTCTTTTCGCGACAAGCCAAGCCACGGCCGTCTCGTATGGTGCTGTCTGACAGAGTCTCTCGATCTCCTGCCTTCCAAGATAGACGCAGGTCACGAAGAGACTCGGTAGATGGGCCTTTTGCTGGCATGAATAGACGGACTGCACCTACCCACCCGAGCCGGATCGAGTCGCGTCGACCACAAGCCAGATACGACGGTAAGGATACGCCTTCCCGACACGATGACAGACGCACACCAGACGACCGCAAGGCGCTCAAGATGCAGCGCGCCTTGGCTACTGTGTCATATGGCAGGCGAAATACTTTGAAGGAGAAGATGGCACAATATGAATCGTTTGATCAGTTCGATTTGCTGCCAGTGCTGA
The DNA here is from genome assembly GCA_001008035.1 of Atkinsonella texensis. NCBI lineage: Eukaryota > Fungi > Ascomycota > Sordariomycetes > Hypocreales > Clavicipitaceae > Atkinsonella > Atkinsonella texensis. The sequence goes on from KQ061767.1 coordinate 84,264, forward strand.
AGTTGGCGGTAGCTGACGAACTCTTCAAGAACATGGTGGACATTCGGCCGACACCCGTGCAGCGACTGGCCATTCCAGCCCTATTGGGCCAGGATGGCCTTCGAGGCATGGGTAATCCAAGCCATGGCCTGGAGTCGTTTCTGTTGGCTGCTGAGACGGGCTCCGGAAAGACGCTGGCTTATCTGCTGCCGGCCGTCCATGGGCTAAAGGTAGCAGAGGCCGAAGACCCGGAAATCAAGGCCTGTAAGGAACGATTCGAGGCAGAGAAGGAACGGCAGCAGGCAGAGAATTTTAAAGGGAAACCATTCGACGAGCCGCATCCCACCCTTGCTCGGCCAAAGGTTATTGTTCTAGTACCGACAGCCGAGCTTGCTCAGCAGGTTGTCAAGGTATCCAAGGCACTGTCACACGTAGCCAAGTTCAAGACAGAACTGATCTCGTCCGACCTCAAAGCGCAACAGATCCACCGCAACATGTACGGTGTGAAGGGCGTCGATGTCATTGTTGCCACCCCTCACTTGCTGGCATCCATGGTGGATTCGGACCCCTATATCTTATCTCGAGTCTCTCACCTCATCGTCGATGAGGCCGACTCGCTTTTCGACAGGAGTTTTGCACCAGTTACCACGAGCATTATCGAGAGGGTCATGCCGTCTCTCAAGAAGTTTGTTTGCTGCTCTGCAACTATTCCCCACAAGTTGAACAACTACTTAGCCACCAATTACCCCAAAATGGTGCGCATCACGACTCCTAACCTACATGCCATTCCACGACGAGTTCAGCTTGGTGTCATCGATGTCTCCAAAGATCCCTATCGAAACAACAAGGATCTAGCATGCGCAGACGCCATCTACACTATTGGTAAAGCGACATCTGCTCACGAAGGGCCTGTCAAAGGCGAAGTCGACGTTAGTCGGGTGTTGGTGTTTGTCAACGAGCGAGAAAAGACGGAAGAGGTCGCGCAATATCTGCGTTCCAAGGGCATTGACGCGCAGGCACTGCATCGAGATACACCCGAGAAACGACACGGAGAGGCACTCAACGTGTTTACGTCCCCCGAACCATTAAGAATCACAACTCCGGAACCCACGAGCGGGCACAAGCGCTCTCTACCCAACGTCAAGGCGCTGGTCGTCACGGACCTCGCATCGAGAGGCATCGATACCGTGGCTGTCAGGCACGTCATCTTGTACGACGTCCCACACACCACCATTGACTTCATTCATCGTTTGGGTCGAGCAGGGCGCATGGGCCGGCGCGGCAGAGGTATTGTGTTAGTCGGCAACAATGACAGGAAAGACGTGGTGTCAGAAGTGAAAAGCAGCATGTTCATGGGCCAAGCGCTTATTTAATTGTATCAATACCCGTGTAATGATATTTGGCTAGAGTTGTAAGATATATGTGTGTGTATTAACAGGTCATGGGTCAAAGGAAGCATCCATGCCCTTTCGTGGAGAAGCGCGAGAGAATACCACCCGAATGCATTTTTTTTCCTCCCACATCAAGGTACAACGAATGGAAACCGACGGACCTGTTCATTGTGGTGCGTGTTTCATTTAGGCGCTGTTGGTCTGGCCCCACTTGGTCAAACCCCAAGTTGGTCTATGGCCCCACTCAAGCCATGTCGCGACGCGTCCAGTCGCAGTGCACTCCACCTCCAAAATATCCAACAACCAACTTGCAACTGCACGCAACTACCGCCCATAGCCACATCCATAACCATCTCGGAAATCCAGAGTATCTTGTTTCATACAAGTGAGATTTCTTTTTTCCCCTCGCCACGGTCCTATCAAATTTTAGGAATTTTTTTTACCGACGTGTCAGACGGCCCTCGGCTGGCTTGATCATGCCGCGACCCAAGAGAGCGCGACAAGCGCCACCGGCATATAATCCAAAGCCATCTGAACCCGCGACGGCCAGCACAGCCGACGAAGACAACCAGAGGGGCCGCACCAGGGGCCGAGCAAGGGCGACACGATCCACGGGACTCCAGAATGACCCCGGCGAGGAAGATGCCCTGCGTGCCGCTCGCGAAAGGCGAGACGCAGCTCTGGACCGACTGTCGAACGAGGATCCCACAGTGACGAGCGGCCCAGACGAAACGAGGAGCTCGGTCGAGGTTGGGCGGCGGGTGCTGGCCACGCCGTCGGCGAGGAGGGATACCACCGGATTGGACCTTGCGGACGACAGTGTGTTTGGAGACCTCGGCGACAGCTTTGCGGAGGGGGACATCCCCGAGGCGCCGCATTCGGGAGCAAGCTCTTCGGCGACATTGAGTCGCTTCAAGACGCGGCCGAGATCGCGACAGTCTAGCATCATTGGACGCAACGATCCGCCCATCCGGCCTAGCAGCAGGGGGGGCAATACCCCGGGAGTCAGCTCTTCGTTCAACATCGGCCTCTTCAGGCGTCGTGCGCGGGAACCCAGCATCCTGGCGACGTCGCGACGCGCACGGTCACAGACAGGAAGCGTACCAGGCAGCGTCGCGAGCAGCAGGGCAGCAAGCGTCGCGCGCGCCTCGTCCCTGGAAAGCGAGGGCGAGCCGGAATTGGCGCCCGGGGCAGAACCAACGCCATCGAGGAGCCGCTGTCAGTCGCGCAGAAGCCAGCAGCCCGGGTCGCGAGAGCCCTCTCCCAGGCCGCGCAGACGGTCCGCAAGGAAACGAAAGAGCGACGACGTCGCGCCCTCCGAGAGCCCGCGGCCAGCCAAGGCCACCCGCGTCGCAGCAAACGGTGGTCTGGTCATCGACAGCGACTCGGAGCTGTCGGACCTGCCGTCCCCCTCGCCCCCCGAAGCCCTGTTCGGCAGGCCGGCCACGCCCGTGAACATGGACGAGATCACAGCTCCCCCCGCGAGCAGCGACTCGGAGGCCGACATCCCCTGGCCGGACATCCACACGCTGGCCAAGAAGCGCCGCCGGCCCTCAGTCACCACACCGCTCCGCAACACGGCGGATGATCTCTCGGACCTGTCCACGCCGCCTTCCCTAACACACTCGCCCACCCCAGCCGCCACAAGAGGCCGCGCAGCCACGAAGCGCCAGCGATCCCCCAAGATCACCACTGCAGACCTAGCAAATCTGCTTCCCAAGCGCACCTACAAGCGCCATCGCGAGGAGTTCGACATCGACAGCGACGGCGCAAGCTCGTCGTCGGGCGAGGACAAGGACGAGCCGTCGTACGCAGGCACCCTGCCGCGAAGGCGCAAGACCAGCCGGCCGCCCAGCCGCGCCTCGCGAAACACAGCCCTGAAGCCAAAGCAGGCTGTCCCGGAAGCAAGCCTCGCGGCGAGAACCGTGAACAAGACGTACCGCAGCAATGAGGACAAGGAGAACGAGAGCGGGGATGAAGAGCATGACAATAGCCAGTTCCGGCCTCTCCCCGACGACACCTTTGACGACAGTGGCGAGTCGTCGGATGTCCAGAACGCAGATGAGCTGAAGAAGGCTTCGCTGAAGTTCAGAGAGGTAGACCAATGGGAGCTGTCGTTTGAGGAGGTTGCTGAACCGCCGTCTCCGCAGGGGGCGCGCTAGACGTACGTGGCAACAGGCTTCACCTCTTGTGTGTTTTTTTTTTTTTTTTTTCAAAATGAAATGATGGAGTACTGGGAGCGAAAAGGGGCGTTGGTTGTGTTCTGTTTCATTTTCAACCATTGAATCTCGGCTTGGTACGGTGCGGCAAGGACGGGGGGAAACCTGGGGAGCAGGTCTAGCTGGGGATTGCTTTATATACCCCTTTGGAATGGAGTGGGATTGTTCATCAATCATGTCAGGAAAGCTGGGTAGTGTTTTTGAGATAATACCCTTTGGGATACTGCATTCGGACAATGAAGAAATAGCAAACAAAAACGAGGCCATGTTCTCCTCCGACTTCGTGCCCGTTGTAAACGCCAAGAACGCCTAGTAATGATCCCCCCCCCCCTCCCCCCGAGACTTTTTCACAACAACTTCCGCTATGCTACGCCGCAAGGCGCACTTCCTCATTCCTCTGTTCGACCACCTGCAGCAAAGGATCCAGCTGGTTAGGATCGCGCATCCCAGCAGTGATGTCATCCGGTGACAAGCCAGACAAGAATAACTTCTACACAGCGAGAGGGTTAAAAAAAAAGCGCCAGAAGACGCAAAAGGAGCGAGAGAAAAAAAAAAAAAAAAAAAGTCAGCCAGGCACATCAAAATAACCAAGGCTCGAAAGTTTCAAAACGGCTTACCTTCTTGACATCCTCGAAGCCGGCCTCCTTGGCCGTGTACTCGCGCACAACGCGCTCCTCCCCAAAGTCGACATACACTCTCGTGTCGCGAATCCTGACAACCACGTTGTCCAGCCTCATGAAGAGCCTGCACAGCAGGAGCATGCGCTCCTCGTGGACGCGCACCTTGGCGCTGTAGATGGAGACGCCGTTGTCGTCCAGCTCGCTCTCGTACAGGACGACCTCGTCGAAGAACAGGATCGGGTCGCGCCGCTTGAGCAGCTCGATGGGGATCCGGGCGCCCGGCGCGGGCTTGAAGCTCGACGGCGGGACGACGGTGCCGGCATACGTGGTCGAGTAGCTCCAGTCGTAGGGCTTGACGACCTCCTTGATCTTGTGCGTCTGGGACTCGCGCGTGCTCTCCCAGTCTTGCGCGTAGGCCACCTTGAGCATGTGCTTGTCTGTCTTGTCGACGGCGTCGAGGGCGTCCGGGGCGTTGAACTCGATTGAGAAGCCCGAGGGCTCGTGGGCGATCGAGACGAGGTTGTCGCCGAAGATCATCTCGGGCACGGGGATGCCCAGCCTCTCGGTGAGCTGGTCGATGGCGCCGGCCTTGGAGATGGGCAGTTTGCGGGTCGAGATGGTGAAGGGGCCTTGGGTGTGGGTTTTGGTGGCGGCTGCGAGGGCGTGAGGCGTGGGGTACGGCTCGTCGATGTCGGTGATGTGGTTCATGGTGTCGAGAGATATGGGGTTGACGGCGGTTGATTGATGGGGGTTGATGGCGGATGGTTATGTTGGATGGATGGATGTATGTCTGGTGCTGGAAGCTGTGCGTCGTAGATGCTCGGAGATGGTGGTGGGGTCGTTGCCACGTCATGTCATGGGTAGAGGGGAGCGTAGAGATGGCCGCGGTCGAGCTCCTCCTCCTGGTGCTCTACTCCGTGAAAAATCAAACAGGCGATATGGAATCGACTCCGTACCGAGTGCACCCACCGTACTAGCATTGTCCTTGCATCAGCTTCTCGAACTGCAACCTATGCTAGCTGCTTCATCATGGACGGCACGGCCTACTCCTACGCACACGTCGCCATGCACGTCGCATCGGGCCAAGGAATGCAGACATGAGCTGTGACGAATCTCGCTCATCAGTTTATGAAACCATTACATACAGATCCCCGACATCAAGACCCCCCCCCCCCCCCGTGTCGTCACACAATACTCCCATGGCAGACCCTACCCGATGATAGAGTGGTTTGCCCTGGGCTTGATGACGAGAGTCCTTCACCACTAAATCGTAGTAATCGATTTCTTTTGTCCTAGGAGTACCCGTATTGTGCGCCCTTAGGAAGAACAACTCTTGGCCTGTCCACGGCCAAGTATTCTCCGGTCTGGAAAAAACACCGGCGGCGAATACGTGCCTTGTGCCGTCCAGCTGGAACTGGATCTTATCATGGCAAGTCCCCGTCAGTCGGGCTAGCTTCTTGCCATATCCTTCTCGTCCTAGTGTCTATCTTGCTAAGCACCTTGGCAACTCGCCACGCAGCCCATCGTCCCCGAAGGCCCTCGGGATAAAGCGGCCTCTCGTCGCCTTGGGGCTGCAGGAACCCGCTAGTGCCTGCTAGTATGAGGGGTGCCCACGACCACGGTTGTGGCATGATCGGCCCATGCAGACGAGCGAGACGAGCGGCTCTTTTCCCAAGGTGCTGAAGAATCGTCGCTTGGCCCGCCTCCAAAGTTGTTCCTCTGCCCGACCATTTGAGGTTGAACAATGGGAAAACTGCTCTCGCCATGTCCTCTTTCTTGGTCGTCAGTCGTTCCTTCGAAAGAGTGTAGATGCGATCAAGCATAGGAGTGACATGACCCTCGAGCATTGTGCTCAGGGATTTGATCGCCATGTACTGTTGCCAGTGTAGATCTGGACGGGAGGCATTGTGGATCATTGACCTTTGGAGCTCACGGCCGTGCAAGTGACAATCTCCAAAAAGAAAGACCAAGTCCTCCGAGAGAAGGGCTTCCTGCATAGTCCACGTTCTCGTCATCCAGTCCGCGAGAAACACGGCCATGACTCTCTCTCTCTGTCTGACCCCTGAACCATGGACAGTAAAAGTCTGTCGAATACAACCGTGATCTTGGAACAGGTATACACAAAGTTCATCGAATTGATCGCCAAGCTCCTCGACACTGGCTCGCGGCCGATCAGGGCCATATCAATCCAGACCCAATCCACACCGAAGAGACCTGCCACGAATAAAAGAAGGTCGAGAGTGCGAGAACATATGCCCGTTTCGCTATCGCCCTGCCATCCATGTTCCCAAACATGACTCACGGCCATGAATTCGTCTTTGCCACACCAGCGCAGCTCGCCTCCAGCCCCAATACAAAGCACTTTCCCCTCTTGCGGAAGATCCTCATGGTTGGCGATGGTGACAGGAATCGAGTGACAGGCGTCTTCGTATGTAGAGCCTTGCAGCGCGAACGTGTTCGTTCCAGGGCCACATTGGTTGCAAACCCGAGCTGTTGCTAGGCCCGGGTGCCGCATGCTGTCTCCTAGCCGCCTATAGGCATGGATGAGAGAACTTGACGTCGCGGGAGTCATTCCATAGCCCTCGTGGTTGATCACCATGCGAGCCCGATAAGAGTCGCAACCCGCGTTCGCAAGAGCTACTGCCAGCGGATTATACCACGATGGGTAGGTATGATCTGCTTTCTGCCATTCATCTCTTAGCGCCTGAATCTTGCAACTATGATCTTGCTCAGACTTCCACACACACGTCACAGGTGAGTGTGTGCATGTTGGCGAGAGGTTGATGGGTTCTCTTCCGACGGCAATGCAGAGAGAGGCGAGTAAAGATGGATCCCAGCCTTGGAGTGAATTTGTCGAACTCATGATGAAGCCTCCTTCTTGCTCCCGCTCCCGCTCTTGCTCTTGCTCTTGCTCTTGCTCGTTCCTTTTCTTCCTTTCTGTATCGAACTAGCAAATGGATGCAAGTTTGGATGAAGCCAAGAACCCAGTGGCCGGAGGACGTACTCGGTTTTCCGAGCCGTAATCACCGTCAGCTGCCCATCAAAGTGAGGCTGAAAATATCACCCCGCTTGTGCTCATCGGGCTGAAACCCCCAATTTTGAGACAGACGAAGAACCTATCTCTTCGTCACCTGTCAGCAGCAATGTTGGCTGCGCCACTGAGGGAGGGGTCGCCGCATTCTCAGCAGCTACACGCGAGAGGCACAGTTACTATCTCAGACAAGCGCCTCGAACGAGTTCAGGCCCTGGCTACTGATTGATGAGATAGGGGCGTACCCCGTGATGAGGCCTCATCTACGTCCTGGCGACTGAGGGTTGCAACATAGCTGCAGAAGCGTTGAACCTAGACGGAGTAGAGAACCATGTTCCATGCGCGGTTTGAAACATGCCAAGCTAGCTAAGATCTACCATCAGTGACGTCGGTCGCGTCGGAAACAGCAAATTAAATTTGAAATTCACAACTCAACAAGTCCTCGAGGTATACAAGATGGGTGACCAGCTGAGGTTCGTGGTTAGGTTACTGCCTCCATTATGATGTTAATATGAACATGTGAACATTGAATTCCATTAATAACTCCGCACCGTAATAGGTTAGTGCGTGGCAAATTGTAACTGTATGTGAGCTAATTATACCAAAAACAGTTAGGCACTTTTTATTATTGTGGATACCGACCGCTCCCGCGGTAAGAAATATCACCGCTCGCATCAACAAAACGAGACCGAGAATACCACCGGCCAAAATGTAGCTGCGTCACAGACTGCTATTTCTGCGACTTTGATTTCCTGCTCACATTTCCGCATAGTATTTGACATGTCGGCAGCTTTTATGTATGCATCGTGGTCTACGTCATCAGGTATGTATATATCCTGTCTTACACGGCTCAACTAGAGGTCATTATGAAACCTTATGAATGATGCCGACGCGGCTCAATTTCCTCCACCTCAACAGAGCTAAACCTTGGTATAGTTCGTCTTCAGACCATTGGCATCCGCGTCCCCATGACCATTACGATTTGATTAAGCCCGCCCGAGCTTCGTGGGCTTCCGCATCTTTTGATGTTCGCCTTGTGCCTTCTGCAGGTTTTGGTTCCTCGGCAATGGAACTCAAAGACACTGCAGATCGGGGGCGTCCAGAACTGCTTCGAGATGTTTTTTGATCTCTCTTCTTCGATGATGGACTCAATGTAAAGTCATTTCCCTCCAACGACTCCATGCTAAACCTCGTCGATGTTTCTGCGGCTGAATGCTGTCCATCGTCCGAGCCAAGACGACCTTCTTCTGTGCTCAATTGAAGCTTTTTCAAAGTATCCAGCACTGATTCTCTATCCGATGGAAATTTCTCAAGAGTGGGATCATGGATATTTGCATCGTCAAAGGCACTACCTCCGCTTTCTGAAAGCGGAGACGATGATTTTGAGCTTCTGACAGCATCACTATGGTCGAAGCAATCGTCAACGAACTTGTAGGCACCAAATGATTCATGCGCAAAGAGGGGGGTATCAATCTTGTTCTCAGCCGTTGTGTCCGTCGACGAAGGGTCCCCTGGCAGAACCAAAGGTGATGGCTTAAGGCTGGGCTACTGAGTGATCAGTGTGAACGTCAGGCGAGACGCTTTGTTAGAAAGGGTCCAGAAGACTTACGCTGTCTAGTTTGGATGCCGTGTCGGCAACTTCAGCGGCAACCGCTGCTACTTGCTCGATAGGGGTACCGCTTCTCGGTTCCCCATCTGTCGCCTTGTCTCGCAATACGCTGGTGAGCAGTGACTTGGAGCCAGAGCCTGCCACGGCAGGTTTTCCTTCCGTTGCAGCCGAATCATTGTCTTGTGTCATGGCCTCGACAAGAGGTGTCGGGGCCCTCTCTCCCACGCTGCTCACTGCCGGAACCCTCAAAATATTGCAGCGTTGTCCGTTGTCATCAAGACCTAGAGCACGTCAGCCAGGCCGCGGCCCAAGATATACCTGGAAAGTAGAATACGAACCGATTGTGGCCTGTTCATCAAGGAACCAATCATGATGGCCACTTGCTTTGAACTTGTATTGATATTCGGTCCCCGGGTTTACAGGAATTTGAGAAATGAAATGATGCTCTCCAGACTCATCTGTGACGGTGTGCATTTCTTGGAGCTCCCATTGCGGGTCTGTAAATGAACCAGCCACGAAAACCGGAGGCGCAAGGCCTCGTTTTCGGCAGCTGACGGTGACAGTCGTCTTGTTCATTGACATGGTTGTCAAGAAGATGCTAGTGCAACCAACAGAATGATGGGGAGGATATTGGATGATGGAACAAATAATGCTGCTGTCAAAAATTGGCCGTGGTGGGGATGGCTAGAAGTGCAGCAACAGAGCAGCGGTAAGCAGAAGCGATCCGAATCTCCCGAGGCGGCGGAGCTTGTGCTGGTTTACAACACTTGGCTCAGGTGGTGAGGTGCGGTGCGGTGCAGCATGGAAGCTGGGGGTCGGGTTAGTCAGATGACGCCAGTTCAACAGGATGGATGGATGGGAAAATAAAGCGTGGTTTGAAGGTGGAAAAGGTGGGAAGCGGTTTGTTTATAAACACCTTGGACTCGAAGACGCCAGGCAAACGGCATGGATTTTTGGCAAGCCTGTCTGTTGCTGCTTCCCCGCGGCCATACCTACCTGCTACCTACTTCTACTAGGTACCTAGGTAGGTACCAGTAGGCAGGAGGGAGGCGCTTGGATTGGAAGTTTGCAAGTTGGGGACGTCATGGGTTGTGGCCCGATGCCAACCAGAACACGCCAGAAGAGATTTAGCCGTGGAGGAGTCCGCAGGTACTGTACGTACTCGCTGCATGGTGCATGCAGCCATGGCCATGTACCTATGTAGGTACTGTATGTACTCCATACAGGAACTGGGACTGGAACTGGGAACTGGGAACTGGGAACTGGGAACTGGAACTGCCCGCCTTGCCCGCCTTGCCCAAGCCAAGCTTGACGTCGGCAGCGCTGCGTACGGAATACACGTGCTTCGAGTCGAACCGCGCCAGACCAGATCGAGCAGTCTCACTTGTCTCACTTGTCCTACCTATCCGAATACTGTCCTGATACTGTCCTACTCGAGCAGCTCTCTGACAGCCTGACAGCCTGACTGCAGTCTGTCATGGCCGCCGGCCAGTCACATCGTTACCCTGCACGCTACACGCATAATGGTAATGGATCCGTTGACGAGCCCGGCGACGTGTGCAGCCTCACCCTCTGGTCAGCCAATGGACCGTTCGAAATACCCAGTGGCGTGGCACCACAAGAACGCTGTCGCTCTCTGCAATCCATCATCGGTCGCCGTGGTGGCATCAGGCCGGCGCAGCAACTCCGTTAGCAAGGAAGGGGTGGACAGACTACAAAACGGAGACGTCTGGCCTGCCAACATCCAACATCCAGCATCCAGCATCCAGCATCCAGCATCCAGCATCCAGCAACCCGTTGTGAGATCTGACACCGACGTCGGTCAGGTGCCTAGCATGCGGGTGAAAAATTACACAAGCCCTCGGTTCGCCCAATCTCACTGGACCGAGGCGTCGTGATTTTCTTCACCCGCATGCCTGGGTACTTGGTGCGGGTAGTTTTCCCAGCTTCTTCCAGCTTCTCCCAGCTTTTCCTTTCGACAGCATGGACATTTTGGCACGACGAAACGTTCCAGCGCCACTCATTGCGCCTCCCAGTCAACCAGTGAACAGCCCCGGCATCTTTCCTTGACTCCGACTGGGTGGATGTATGTGCCTACCTACCTCCTAGGTACCTACCATCGCGCGCCACCCCGACTTTTGGTCAGAGCTACTAGGCCAGGTAACATATATTTTTCTCGTCATTATCGTTAGAGGCTCTATCGGAGGTCTATCAGACCTGCTATTAGAGCTTTGGTGACAGTCACTACAAAAAAAAACCCCCATATGTTATAAGGGCTGTTTAAGTGCAGGTGGTCATTATTGCCGACCTGTGACCAAAAATCAAGCTGGCGTGCGATGGTAGGTACCTAGGAGGTAGGTAGGCTCTTGCTCTGGTGCGTTGGGTTTGGTGGCGCCATGTCTTTTGGACTTTTCCAGCCGCCAGCTTTGCAGGACCAGAATGATAACATCGTCCAGGATAGGAGAAAGTGATCCGTATCAAACCAGGCGTGGGGCTTGGCGTTTCTTGCATAGCTCTTTCCCATCTCCAGCATTTCGAATCACTGACGTAACTCTCCACAGATCACAGATCCAACATGGGACGTTGAACAAGTGGCTTGCCTCCCTTATTCGGTAATTAGGTGATTTGGTTGGTAGGCACATGCATGGGCATATGCATGGGCACGGACATGGGCATAGGTCATGGAATGAACAGGAGCGTCTGCATAAAAGCATGCATGGCGTCGACAATTTAATTGAGCCATGGGAGGCCCACCTATCGTACACTCCCGTGCCATTGGTGGGCCTCTTATGGCTCAATTAAATTGTCGACTGCTTGGCATGGCACTCCGATATCCAAAAGAAGGGGGAAAAGCCCAGTGGGGCTTCCTCTCAAGTGTTGTCCTGTCGACTGCCAGCATTCGTCACTCACACATCTGTCCTGGTCAACAGGCAACCAGGTACGCCATCGCCCAAGTATACCAAAGAATCTATCTTCCTGTGGTTCGCCATGTGACAGAGCCAGCCGTTGCCGTCCTTTTTCCTTTCACCTAGCCATCATGTCAATCCCGCCACAGCTGATTCGCGTCAAGCGCAAGCGAGTGGAAGAAACGCCTGTTACATTTCTTCGTACGACTGTTCCATCAAGTTGCTCCTTCGGCTCACACGTCCACTAACCACTCAGCCTATGCGCAGAATTTGATCAGGATTCAAAGAGACATCGTAGTGGGCAGAACTGGGCCTACCAACGACGAGAGGCCACATCTCAGCAAGCTGTGCGAGAGAGCAAATCTACCCAACCCATCATCCATGTCTCCAAGGCGGACGATGCGCCGAGCCCCCAGAAACGACAATATGCGGCAAACACTTCCCAAGAACTCGAGCAGCGCTCTTCGGCAACCACAGGGCTCCTGGAGCCTCGGAGATTTCATGTCTTCCGTACCAAGGATGCCTCCCAAGCCCCTGGTTCAGGAGGCGTCTCGAAGAAGAACAGATACAGTCCTGCTGTATTCGTCGAGTCTACGAGAAAGAAGATGATCCTCAAGAACAGAAAAAGTCTTAGACCTGGAGAGTTGTCCACACAAATCGAGAGTGGTACAACCACTCCCGAGGCGACTCAAGAAGAGAACAGAGTAGAACAAAAGCGACTCAAGCGCCCCGGAATAGCCAACAGGGCCCGTTCAGCAGCAACAGAACCACAGATGTCAAATAGAACGCCTTTGCCTGATTCCTTCGTGAACCGTCAAAACGAGGACATGGAAAAGTTAACCAATGACATGAACCAATGGGCCCTGAGCGAGCTTGGGGCCAACTTGCGCAGGATGGAACATGACAAGCAGCCCCCCCGATTCAAGCCAAAAAGCCCGGCCAAACGTTTCCATGAACGACATCCTGAATTTGCTGTTCAAAGAACTCCCGCATCAATCAATAGCACAATGAGTGAAGTCAGTGATGGCGATGACGGCGATGAATGGGTTATCGACGAATATGTCCGTATTCCCGCACACTCAGTAGGACTAGATGTTCTACCCACAGACGTGGGTATTTTAGTCCTCGATGAAGAAGAAGAAAACATGCTCTTCTTCGGCTCAGACGAGGATGACGAGCAAGCTGAAGATGAAGAAGACGAGAACGGTAAGCACCCGTCTCACGCACTCAAGAATCTGCTTGAGTCCCACCAAGGATGCTGCACCCGGTCTATACTGACATCCTGCTAGCGGAGAACCACTGGACTACAGACTATCCAGAAGATGAAGGAGTAGACACCGATGATGAATTCGACTGCCCAACCTACTTAATACGCCATATGAACAATTCTGATGAGGAAGAATTCGACGAGGACTTTTACGATGAACTGGAAGAAATGGTGCCAGAAGGCGATGCAGACGACGACGATGACGCGAAGATGGCTCGCATCATGGAGTTCATAAAACGCGACGCAGAATTGCGATAAGAGCGAGGACCACAATAGAAACACTGCACCATGTAAATAAATCCCATGCGTTCTATTCAAGCACATCACCCCACCAAGCAAACAGGTCCATCCGATTGTCAAAAATCCCTCATATCAATGCCGTGCCCAAACCTCGCCAACCTAACCTCCGTCCCCAATCCGACAACTTATGAACATGCAAATACGCGGGAACCCCCCAATGATGACTCCTCGTTTCAGCAAAGGCAACTCCTCGCAACACAAGCCCTCCTGCGAACCCAGAGTCCGTCCATCTGCACATTTCACGGCCGCAAATGGGAGCAGGCGCCATCGTCCGTGCGGCCCCAAACATGTTTGAACAGCCTTGAATGCAGCACGCTATGGTCCATAGTTGGCCGCAGGAGATGTTAGGCGCCCGCCTATTATTATTATTATTATTATTAACCTGGGTGGCGATTGATAGAGCCCGCTTACGGGTCGCACGGGCTGTTCCACGATAACAATGTAGGAGAAGCGAAATGCGATGGAGTGAAAGTAATTCACATCCGCATTGTTTGTTGAACCGTTCATTTCGTAAGCTTGCGTATCAGCGCGGCCAGGCAAGGCAGTGCCCATCTCGCAGATGGATGAACACGACGTCTAATTGATTGTCGTACAAGACTTGGCAAGAGAAACACGCTGGCCCGCCATTCTCCAGCCATTCCATTTTTCGCCAGACGACCCAGCTCATGCCTTCAATTCATTTGGATGTGCGTCAGAACAGACGTGGGAAAAGGTCCCGGCACAACAGCAACAGTACATGATACATTCAGTTGACTAGAACACCATGATAATCCCACTACATCCCGATTATCAATGACGATGAAAAAAAATGGAGTGACTGGATAATGGCGGACCAACGTGTCTTGAGTTGAGAACTTGGCACAGAATTCACTATTTTCTAAATTTACTCATGACCCTGAAGCTAATACTGTAAGCCGAACAAGGCAGGGCTGCAGTACAAATCTTGCCTCTTTTCTGTACATTCCTCACACGCCCCCATAGGCCGGACGCACCTCTTCTCATTGATCACTTACATTCCTTTTGTCTTACATAGCATTCACAGCCAGGTTTCGCCTTGCATATTTCCATTAGATATAGGCTTCCCTCCTTCATCAGATTGACGTCGGGACGGAGCGGGATTACCGTGGTGCTCTAGTCAATTGGATGTATGATGTGCTGGCCATTGTGCCTGGACCTTGTCTGTGTATACAAATCAGTTGAAGGCACGGGTTGGGACGTCTATCTGACAAAGGAGGTAAATCTATATCTAATGGAAATATGCAAGGCAGAGCCTGGTTGTCGATGCTACGTAAGACGAAAGGAACGTGAGTAGTGAAAGATGTGCGTCCCGCCTATGAGGGGGTGTGAGTATATGTACAGGAAGAGGTCGCCGCGGAGTCATTAGTGAAGGTCGTTGCCATTGTTTTTGTAAGGGATATCAGAATGCTTAAAGCTTGATTTGCCTAAACTCCATCATCTTTTTTCGTTCCCGCCTATCGTGGTACTGTGCCTCCCTCTTCTGGGCTGGTCACTTTCGTTAGCACGTTGCTTTTCTGTTACAGGGCACGGCAAAGGAACATACCCCAGTCTTCTGCCTTGCGCTTCAGCTCGGGGTCTACCCACGGGTATTGAACGGCGCGTTCTGGATACCGCTGTGCAAGGCCCAGTGGCTCCATGGGCTTGTCCTGGCTGTCTCGCTCGCGGCACTTGATGCTGATGTACTGGGGCTCCAGATCATCCTCGTTCGCGAAGACCAGCCACCCATCTTCGTCCCATTGGGGAATCCGCTGGTTCATGCGGTAATACCAAGCTTGCAGGCCCTGAACGGTTCTCTCGGGGGTTCTGCCAAACCTGGCAGCAAATTCTTGCTGGATATGTTGCCATTTGATCTTTCTATCGTGCCAGGAATAGATGATGAAGTCGCCTTCTTCCGTCGTGTACTTCTGATTGATGTGTCTGTTCTCTACATCTGGCGGGGGACTAGGGTACCCGTCGAGGTGTGAGGGACGACGCATGTATGGATGACTCAGGAGATAGGGTGAGTAGCTGTCCTGGTTTCTATACTCTTGCACAGCGGGCATTGGCTGGAGGAGAGTTGACCTTCGTCTCAGCCTTGGGAGAGGCGATGACCTTCTTCTCAGCCTATGGAGAGGCGATGAGGGCGTGCGTGGGCGAGCGGTGCCGTATGCTCTCGCCAATGCTTCAACCCCAAGGTCGAATTCTAGTAGGCTGGGAAGCCTGCAAGGTGATGTAGTGGGAAAATCAAAGCAAGCAATGCTTGGAAGAGGTGAGCAACCCCTCGACGAGCTTAGGAATGGGCCTGACAGTCCTGACATTAACACAGGTTCAGATGCGAGTTGCTTAAATAAAAAGAAGACAAACCTTCGATTTTTAGCCGTGGGCTTCCAGATATTGACGCTGGTGGTGTTCTGGGGTGGCTGAGAGGCTTGGGAAGAGTGATGTAAGGGAAATCGCCTGCTGCAAGTCTCCTTGGTGTGCTACTCTCATCATGGGTTATCATGCTCAAGTCCATCTTTCCACTGCAGGCAGGCGAAGAGCCAGGACTTGGCCATTGTTCTCGAATCGCTGGTAAGTACATTTCTTTGGAGCAATTGCAGTCGACGGTGGATTCTGCCAACTCAAGACACTGATGTATTCGATGCTTCGACTGTGTCGAACTGTGATGGACCAACAGGTTCGCAGGTCTGTCACGACACAAGAGGGTTCAATGAGCAAGAGAGATGAGAAACAAAATGGATTCAGAAGATAGGGATGCGTCTAAATATAATGAATACGGAAAATATATATAAAGGAGTGGCTGCTTGACGTCTTCGGAAGTCGATTGCACAAACACGAGGATGAGAGGGGGCCCCTGTTTTTGTACTCCATGAGAGGTGTCAAGACCCTGGTGATCGGAAGCGTCTGATCAGTTTGCTAATAATGCACCATGTTTTTTCTGTTTTCGAAGATCAATATGATGAAGTGCGCAGATGGTAGGACAAATAATTGTCTCCGATAGTGGAGGGTGGTCTGTGTGTCTGTCGGCCTTACCCAGCCAGCTGCCAACTGTCAAGCGCCAACCGCCAACCGCCAACCTGCTCAACGCCTGGTGGGCAAAGCGAGAGCTTGTTAGAGAGCAAGGCGTGGAGATTGTGGATGGATATGAGACCAGGAATAATAATAAAAAGCAGGGTGGATCGTCGTGTAGAATCTACATAAGCTGTACCTGCTGCGGCGGAGAACAAAGAAACAGGTCGTGCTGATATTCGACGCCGCCGGACGAGCTTAAACAGCTGGCTTGCCTTGCGCTCCCTTTACTTTACTTACTTTGCTGACTTTGCTTTGCTTTTCTTTGCTTTTCTTTTCTTTGCTTTACCTTGCTTTGCCTTGCTTTGCCTTGCCTTGCTTTGCCTTGCCTTGCCTTGTCTGTGCACTGCGTACTGCGTACTGCGTACTGCGTATTGATACTGCAGCTGCAGCTGCACCAACGCCTCTTCCTTAATATCCCCAACGTCGCTGTGGGGGGCATTACCAAATTGGGCTAGTGCCAGGGTGCGGTCGTCTGGGGCGCCCAAGGACAATAGAGAGGGGCATCCATGAATCCGCTGCGTTGGTGCATGTCAATTGGCCATGGACGAGAGTCTAAATAATGCTACAATCGACGAATTGTCCGGGGACCACAAGCCATCACCTATGTACCTACCCTTAGTATGTCTAACTACCTACCTATCTCAGGTAGGTACACCTGCCCGCACTGCACCGTACCCGACCTACTAGCGGCTGACACGCAAGGGATAGACCTTTCATCAGATCCGTAAGTTGCCATACATTAGCCTCGTGGCCGACGTAGACAGAACCTCGAAGATCATGGCCCGGAATTCCCTCCCTCGAAGACGACTTTGCAACACTAAAGCCGTTGCTATGTTCCTGGGCATGTGTACGTCCATGTGGAGGCAAGTTTGTTTGGTCCACACACCCAAGAATCCACGATAAAGCCGCCGCCGTCTCGCCCACATAAATGTCTGGAAAAGCCAATGGCCAACTCGGCTTAGGCTACTATGGGGAGTGGCGATCCAGACGCTGGCTTTCCGACTCCTGTCCGAACCAGGATCTGTTAGGTGTGCCATGAAGCACAAAGGCTAGCTCGGTGTTGTTGGACACCATGTCGATCAGGCCATCGTCAAGGGGGTTGATGCCCGGGTTGCCCGCATCGTTGGAACGCATCATGACTGGCCAAAGTGAATGTTTTGACCGTTGGCAGCGCAACATTATACTCCCTGTATTTTCATACATACCTGATGACTAGCAAACAGGACCAAAACAGCCTCAACGTCTGCCTTACAACAATATGATAGCGAACCAGAGTCTGGACCGTGTTCGTTGCAGGTAACCAATTGCGCAAGGGTTGCGGGGCTGTCGACACGCCAGTTGTCGAGTAGAGGTCCCTGTTGCAGGCAGAATTAGCGAGAGAAGTACTGCAGGGAGTGGCCCATGTCCATTGTTTGGTTTCAAGTGTACTTGGGCTCTTTGTGAATATGGGATGTAGAGGTGTACTTGGCGTCATCAACGCCACCGTTGGTAGTGATGGATGCCTCGTTAGCATGCCCCAACTACTACCTACGCAATCCACAGCATGAGCAGGGAAAAAACTGCGCATACAGGACCCTGTAGAGTGCCAGCATTCGGCCTCTAGTCAAAACCCATAAGAGGGGGTCCGGTTGGTGTGGCTCGACATGATGCTTGAACAGCTGTTGCTCTGCCCAGACACTGCTGTTCCTTTCTTTTTTTTCATTCCAAATGCGGCATCTAGTCCCTGTGTGTCTTATGCAAAGCGAATGCAAGGCCATAAAGATTTGCTGGGTCAACTGATGACATTGAAGATCTGACGAAAAGACGGCGATCTTGGCATGAGATGCTCGCCTATTTGGCGACAGCTTGGCCAAGCTCGTGTTTCATGGTAGATGCATTCGGCGTCTACATGCGCACCTCTTCAGCTTGAGAGCTGTAGGGGACATCGAGTAAGGTAACCTTAGTGGCACAAAGCGGCGTGGATAGAACAACGAGTTGCTGTTTGCTTGGACATGAGCATAGGCGTGGGAAGCGTGGCTCTGTCGTCAATAGGTGGACTGTGCGAGAACGGGGCGCTTGGCTCGACTGCTGATGTTGTTGCTTTTTTCCCCTTTTTATCGGCCCTCAAGAGTGTTGTCAAGGGAGGAGGTGGTGAGTGGCCAAGAGCAAGTGAGGTTGGATGTTGTTGGGTGGACGAAGTCGCGCAAGGGGCACGAAGCGGCTGGTGCTCCTTCCTTTTGAACCTCCACCAACTGCCCACCAACTGCCAACCCGTCTCATGCGTCAAGGCCGATCCAACCAAGCCAACCTCAACCCCTCTTACCCCTGTCGGTGATGCTTGCAAGAAGTCCCATGACTCCGATTGACTAGCTAGACTGGCGCGATCTCGTCCCAAATTCTTCGGGCAAACCACATTCCGACGCCTCGACGCATACTGCTGCTCCGTACCCACACATACGCCCATGGCGCGCGTTCCTAGAGGCTTCACCACCAAGTTCGGCTTTTGCGCCTCATACACTCCATACCCTCCAGCTCGATCTGTACGTTTGCGGGGTCAGGGATACCTCATCTTCAGCATCGGCAGGCATCCCTGGCTAGTACAGGAGCTGTCCTTTGTTTAAGGTGGTCGCTACCTGTCGCTCTCTCTTGCTACAACGTCACGACACCATCCCCTGCAAGTCCTTTCCTTCATGCATAAATCCTATGGGAACGACTGCGGCTTTTGTCTTAAGTCTCTCAATACTGCTTCCCCACAATCGTAGTGGCCACGACTATGACTACGGGTTGCGAAACAACAAGAAAAGCCGGATCCAGCCATTACTACAGGACGCGGATGGCCGCGGATGGCCACAGACCCTAGCGACTGGGGCCTGGTTTGCTTTCCAAGCCTAGGGTTTGTCAGGCTTGCAACTGCTATCCAAGATGGACATCTTAAAACATTGCTTGCAGAGTTGTCAGTGGACATGTATGACCGAAAATTAGTGCCTGTGCCTGTGGTGTTGCCTCTCACCCTGTTGCCCTCACCTGCTTCTCATCAACTTAGCCGTGGCCGCATCGGCTGCATACGGGCGAGCACACAGGATGGGACTGTTACGGAACTGTGATGATTGACAACAGTGTTTGATGTTTATGCAGGCACTTCTCTCGTGTTGATGGCTCGCCAACAGCTCCGTCCTGCGTAGACTCACTAAAAGCATACTATGTACATGTACATATTGATGAATGGTGAGCACTGCAACTCTCAAAGGTTCAACCTGCTGCAACCCACGTATGCCGGATGCTATGATGAATTCGGGTGGCAAAGACTAGACAGAACAACAGAAGATCTTCATATTTCAACGATTTCGGCAAAGGAGGACCCTAGATGTGGCGCTTATGATTCGGCGATTCGGTGTAGCTTGGCCCCTCGAGACCAGAATCAGATGCGCGCGGATTGCCGGTACTCAGCTCCCAGAACTGATTGTTCTATACTGCGACATGGAAGAGTTGCTTATCTTAAAATGACAACGGCCAATTCCTACCGATGGCTTCCAAAGACTCGGGTTTGGCAAGATACCCCACGATGGAAGTTTTCTCTCCGGTAACAAGAGGGAAGAATATCCTCCCTGCTCTCTCCGCTGCAGCCTGCTGTGGATTTCTTTTTCTTTTTCTTGTTTTTTTTTTTTTTTTTTTTTTTTTTTTTTTTGAAACCTAGAAGCAAGGGAGCATCAGTTAGTTCATTTGACCTTATCTCACCGAGTCAACCCCACAACGGGTCCTGCCGGCCATTCTCGTATTATTGCGTTGTCTTAGCCGCCATCATGTCCAGCCAAGACATTTTCCCGGTCCTTTGGTTGATTAGATGTTTTATTACATGGTACTTCCTGTCTTCTTATCCCTGTGTGCTTAACTAGAGCCACCAAGCTTGCGATTCCGACATTGCCTATGGTCGATCCTTAATGGACATCCAAATGGGGTTAGGATTCGTGCCGTTCAAGGCAGGGTTGCAGGATCTACGAATTCCGACGAATCTCAGGTCTCAAGTCTATCTACCTCCCATCCATGTCAATATCTACCAGTCCTTGGCACGCTGACCTACGCCGTCTTTGGGCTTGCTGTTGGTAATTAGTCCAACACCGCATGGACCTTGATCTTGTCGGAAATTGGTACTGAAGACGGCCACGGGGCAGTTCTATCAGAGCAAGGGCCACCTCTCGCTCCTTACATCTCCTTCATTGGCCTTCACGATCCCGGGAGTCTACCGATGACTTGATACGTGAGAATGCAGATGATAGCAGAGGCAGAGGCAGAGGCAAGGAAATTGTGCTCTAGTAGGCGAGCATAGTACAGTAACACAGTACATGCTTGTTTTCCACATACGGAAGAAGGTTCCATTGCCACTTTGTCAAGCAAGACGCGTGACGTTGTGCGACCGGTTTGTTGCACGTGGATAACTTGAGCTACTAACGTCAGGCCTCGTTGAGGGGCAACAACGTGAACAGCAATGAAGGACGTTTCTGGTGCCAGCAGCCAAAGGGCCAAAGGGGCATGAGCACTGCCTCGTCTAGGTGGCGCAAATCACGTTGGATGCAAAGCGGAGGCGGAGGCAAAGAGAAACTTGTCTGTGCATCAGCCAGACATTGTTTGAAAGACTACTGCAGTCCCATCATCCATCATTGACACTCCGGGTTTTATGACCCTCTAGCATATCTTGGCTAATGAGCCGGTGCCTTTTTGCGATCTTCTGGGAGACGCTACCAGCCGGGCAGCCGTTTCAGTGATAGCATTCTGCAGCAAACTACGTTCTGCTGGCTCACGTTGCCTTTCTGAGAGCATACTCCTCGTGAGTAATCAAACATGTCGTTTTAGCAAGGAAGCGGTCATCCTTACTCATACTGGCACTGCAGATTGTTCGTTTACAGCTTCGAATCAGCCTCGGTATGAGAAAGAGAACCAGTATCGGGAAATGATTCATCTCCCGAGAATCTCCTAGGCATGATTTAGTCCACATTCAACACAGGGGGGAAATTAACATGATAAAGTGAGGATTCGGGTAGAAAGAGGTCATTGCACCTTGCCAATCTTGGGTCGGACAGTAAGGAGCAGAGGAAGCAATGCTATACGCTTGGCTAAGATATGCAGACTGGAGCTTGTTTTCCCATGGAAGAACTCACCATCCTCGTTCTGGCCCGCCGCTCAAGAAGCTGCAGTCACTGTTCAGGAGACAGTCCCAACCACCGATCAAATTTGCCGCCGTGTCTGCAACGATGAAAACGTGAGAAAAACGTGCCACGAGCCACTTGAACGACTACCCAACCATTCAGACTGAAGCCAGCTTTGCCGGTTGAGCTCTGAAACGCCGGCTAGCAATCCGTGCGTCTTGACGATGCTGCCATCACCCACGTACCTGGTTGTGATAATTTAGAAAAGCGGCCACAGCGGCTGCTTGGAGGATTGTCTACGGAGGCATTGCTGTTGCTGGTGCTATTGTCGTTCCGGCTGTAGACGCTCAAACCACATGTGTAGGCGTGAAAGTCGTCCACGTCCACACTGGCAGGCACCTGTCCGGTCAGGGCGCGTCCTATCAGAATGATGACAGCTGCATGGCTGCAGAGAACAGCGGCCCTAGTCCCATCGGAATCGCATTGCTCGATGATGCCCCGCAAGGCCTTGGCGATCCTCTCTTGCAACTGCTCCAGAGTCTCGCCTCTCTTTGAAGGCGTCACGACTGACACGTAACTTTGGTCGTAACTCGGAAACATGCTCTTGAGCACCTCTGGTGCAGCTGGTTCCGGATGGTCAAAGGGAGCGGACCCGAACCACTCACGAATGCCGTGCTCAGGGAGCATCTTGGCCACTACAGGACGATTATCGGGACGCAAGGGTTCGTCATTTGTCATACCGGATGCACGAACTTTTCCGGCCGTTGAGTTACTGTTGGACTGCCCTTGCTGCTGCAGTTCCATGAACGGCGCCATGGTCTGCAAGCATCTGTAGAAGGGACTGGAGTACACCTTTCCCACTCTGGGCTCCAGGGTCATCAGATGCCTCCCCAACTCTCTGCTCTGATCTACACCATACGACGTGAGCGCCGGATCTCCCGGTATGCCAGTTGGAGACGGCATGCCGCTATAGACTCCTGTTTTGGGATCAACGGACCAACTAGAGCGGAACTAAAAAAAAACCAGGCGGCAAAGAGCAAAGCGTGGCCTTGTCAATACTTGTGTCTTTTTTTTTTGTTTTTTTTTTTTGTTTTTTTTAGGGCCGTTGCAGATAATCATGATGATGGCTTTTCATCGTTGAGGCGGCTAGCCTTCCTATTGTCCAGGCTTGCCGGGATCTGTGAACAAAAGAGCAAAGAACGCCACTCACCCCATGCCGCACCACGTATATCTTTTCCAAAACCATTGTTCTGCTTCGAAAGGAGTGTCCGTAGCCCTAAAGACGAAGATGCAATCGGCCGAGGTTTTTTTTTTTGTTTCTGTGTGCGTGTGCAAAACCAAGGCGAGTGCAGTACGACCAAGCACCTATGGAGAGTACTGGACTGCACTCCACTGCACGCCGTAGCTATGAAATAAATAAATAAATTGAATCCTATTGGTCAATATGCACAAGAAGGAACCAAGGCGAAAGAGGGCAGACGAGATCTCGGAGCCGTCCGTGCCGGATGGAGGGTGCAAAAAGAAACAGGCAGGAAGGGCGTCCGACCGACGCAGAGGGCAACGCAGCTCTGCAGAAGAAGAATCGGTGAAGAAACAATTGGACAGGAGGCCCTGTTCCGGGGAAGGGCTGTCAGTTTTCAACTTTGTTGTTTTCTTTCCCTACACAGCACAGCAGGCGCGGGGGCCAAGCAGGCGCGTACGCGAGATGAGAAAAAAAAGTCTGGCAGCGATGCCGGCCGTTCGTTGTTGGTTGTTGAAGGTTTGCCTTGCCCGCCAATGGCGCGTGGAACCACGAATCGCCTTGGTTGCGGGTTTTCTTGCCCGGCCCCCCCGCTCGTCCTCGTTCTCGAGGGGTGTTCGCCGTCAAAAGGTTTCTCCACTCTCCACTACCTGACGCTACACGAACGCTCCACCCACCCGCGCGCAAAAACACAAAATAGTCTGTTTGTTCTCGCAAATGTTGGTAAGACGTAAAAATGCTTGCAATGTAGCACACGTTATCGCCCCCGCCTAGGGCACGGTGGACTAGAATATTGGAATGAAATTTTATAAATAAATAAATAAAAAACACGAATCAAGTACCGCCTCACGCGACGAGGAGAAAATCTCTCTTCCCTCTGCAGCTTCCGTGGCCCAATTGAATGGCCGCTTTGCTGCGGAACTGGACCCATCGCTCACAGAGATTTATTCCTGCGCGCTTAACTCCACCCCCCCCCCCGTTCTTGTCTCCCCTTGCCAAAAAAAATTCTCCGTAACTGGTTTCCCACTCATGCTACACAGATTTGGCTGCGACGTGTCATTTGGGCCCTGTTATTTTGCGGGACGGGGCCTCTCTGTCAAGACGTCAGCCCGGGGATCCGCTCAACTTACGGATTCCCCGAGTGTTTTTTTTTTTATTCGGAGGTGGGCTGCTATAGAAAGAATGGGGGGGGGGGGGGGGGGGGGTTCTGGCTGGGAACGAATGGGAGGGTGGAGACGACTTGGTATTGTTTCATGGTTCTATTCATGGGGTGAGCGGCCTGCGTGACTACGACGGAACTTGCTTGCGCTAAGCGATGCGATACCTATTGTGATGGCCCCTGGTATTCTTGGACTACGTTTGATTCTACTTGGGCTCGGTGCCGTGTCGTTTTGTAAGAGGTGCAGGGTAGGGACTCCTACACAGATTGAACCTTGGCACCAACTTCACGTTTCCCGCTCGCGTGCTGTATATCAGTCACTTCCTGGACCAGACCGTGAGTTCTGAACAACGTTCAACAGCAGATGAACTAGCTGGGTCAATTCGCCAGCTCTGTCTATAGATGCGTTCGCCATGTAAGAGGCTGCTAGGCTACATGTGATCGCCGCCAAGGCACAGTCCATCTGCGAGAACGGCCAAGGTTGTAATAAGGATTTGTCCAAGCCCGTACTCGCGTCCTAGTGATGCTTGATCAGCCAAACCCATGTTGCCAACACCTCCTGTGACAGTCCGTCTTCAGCCCTTCGATCTCAAAGAAAACCCAATCTACCAAGACGCCGATAAGATGTTCTAAACAGAAGGGAAAGGGGGGGGGGGGGGGGGGGGGGAAAAAGAAAAAAATTTTCCCTTC
>KQ061768.1:12253-44596 GCA_001008035.1 Atkinsonella texensis
GGTTTTTTTTAGATGGGTTTTTTTTTTTTTTTTTTTTTTTTTTTTTTTTTAAAAAAAAAGAAAAGAAAAAAAATTACATAAAGAATGAATGGGAGCGGTTATCGAATCTGTAGATCCATCTGTAGATGATCCGACCTGAGCCGACCCGACCATAATGTGGGTCTCTGTGGCGTAGAGCTGCACTTACGCTATAAGGAGTAACATCCTGCATAAACTCTTATTCACTGCAGCTTCACTCAAAGTATAATGCAGTACTCTGTACTAAGCAGGCACGACCCAGGGCCACCATGTGTCGAATCGTTGACCGTGCTACCAAATCCCGATACAGTCAAGTCAATCTGCAGTCTTGCAGTCTTGCAATCTGCCGCAGCGCAATCCCATCTGTAGCCGTCGGAATAAAGTAGTCCGACGGCGAGTCTCGAGACCCCTAGATGAGACGTGACTTCAACTGGCCATCATAAGACAGCGCAAGATTATTTATTACAGCATTTTTACGGAAGCTTGGTGAGAATTCAACGTGACCTGACTCAGCCCGGAGGAACTCGTACCGCAAGCGCAAGCGTACGAGCGGTGCGACAGACCGTGCAGGCTTGCCAGTACTGACACTGTATTTCCCACGCGGCTCCAGTCTCCCGCTGCCCCGCACTCCGCGGCGGATACTGTGCGACTGCACCTGCCCCTCTCCCACCTTTCTGATGCTCTCGAGCTTGATGCGACGCGCGATGCTGTCCTGCGAAATGCAAAATGCAAAATGCAACCCACATCGGCGTCGGCAGCGGCGCTGAGCCAAGGCCGAGCAAAGCATGCAGGCAGTCATAAAGGATGAGATTGCCGTCAATCCACCTTGATCACCCCCAATCTTACAGTCCTCTTCCCCCCCCCCTTCCCTTAGCGTCTCAAGAAACTTCTCGTACTGTACCTTTACTTGTGCCGCGACATCATCGCGCAGCTCCTCTCCCCTCCTCTCCTACACACGATCAAGGTAGAGAGACAAGACGGTCACAATGTACGGAAAGGTAGCTCTCGAAGAGGCTTTCGCCCTCCCTCGTTTCCAGGAGAAGACCAGATGGTGGGCAGGTCTGTTCGCCGTGGATGCAGACAAGCACACTGCTGAGATTGCAGATGTTGGCGAAATTCGCCTCAGTTACATGGACAAGCACGGTGTTGGATACACCATTCTCTCATACACAGCCCCCGGTGTACAGGATATCTGGGACCCGAAGGAGGCACAAGATCTGGCTGTAGAAATCAACGATTACATTGCTGGCGCTGTCCAGAACCGCCCTGACCGATTCGGTGCTTTTGCGTAAGTCTCGACTTTGACGGACTGACGATGACGCTGCGGAAACCCATTCAGAAAAAAAAAAAAAGAAGAAGAAAAAAAAAAGAGAGAGAGAGAGAGAATGCTAACCATTACCCCCCAGTACCCTCTCTATGCACAGCCCCGAAGAAGCAGCAGCCGAATTGAAGCGCTGCGTAACACAATATGGCTTCAAAGGCGCACTCGTCAACGACACCCAACGGGCCGGACCTGATGGCGACGACATGATCTTCTACGACGGCCCCGAGTGGGACGTCTTCTGGTCCACCGTCACCGAGCTCGATGTCCCCTTCTACCTGCACCCTCGCAACCCCACGGGCACACAATACGAGAAGCTCTGGGCCAAGCGCAAGTGGCTCGTTGGCCCTCCGCTCAGCTTCGCCCAGGGCGTCAGTCTCCATGTCCTCGGCATGGTGACCAACGGCGTCTTCGACCGCCACCCCGGCCTGCAGATCGTCCTGGGCCATCTGGGCGAGCACATCCCCTTCGACATGTGGCGCATCAACCACTGGTTCGAGGACATCAAGAAGCCCCTCGGTCTGGACTGCAAGAAGACCATCCGGGAGTACTTCCAACAGAACATCTGGATCACCACCAGTGGACACTTCTCCACAACGACCCTGCAGTTCTGCTTGGCCGAGGTTGGCGCCGACAGGATGCTCTTCTCCATCGACTACCCCTTTGAGTGCTTTGCTGATGCTTGCGACTGGTTCGACGGCGTGCCCATCAATCTGGTTGACAAGGCCAAGATCGGCAGGGACAATGCCAGGAGGCTGTTCAAGCTTCCTGCCTTTAAGGACAGCGAGAAGCACGTTGATGCGTAGAATGACCAATGCATGAGCAGGATTTTTGTGGTTTTTTATTTTTTATCTTTTTTTAACATTGACACCCAAATTACTCAGAAGATTTCCGCCTATTTACTACAAATGAACCCTATATTTTCTAAATTACGTTAGTGACACTACAGAGACGCCTGACTATGATTTCTATGAGTGATGTGATTCAGTTACGACATTTTCTGGCCAGCAAAATATATGGTCAAGTTTTTTTTTTTTTTTTTTTTTTTTTTTTTCATGTCAAGCTCATGCTTGATGCACGACTGAAGTGAATTCATTGCAAGTTCTTGGGGTTCTCGTGGCTGAAGAGCAACCCAGGGTGGCCGACGCACAAGGCATAAACCGAGACAACAATCAGCCTGCAAGCCATGCAACAAATTAGCCAATCTGCCTCCCAAAGATGTGTACGTAAAACACCTCGTTTGAGGAGACTGGGGCAAGCTTACACTCCTTCAAGAACTATGAACAGGACTTCATCCGCAATCAAGGGCGAGTCCCGGTATCCCTTACTCAGTTCATACGCCCTGTAAATGCAACGGCCAAGAATCAAGACGATGGCCAGGGCGAGGAATGACAGAAACCAGCGTACCCGCGTGCTGAGTCTTTGCGTGCTGGGGCTGCGCACATAGAGGACGATGTAGTCTGCGAAGGCGGCGATGAAGGCGAAGATGATGATGACTTGCAGGATGAGACCGGCCATGGTAATATCAGTGCCGGTGTCGCTGGACCCGTTGGTCTGCGTGGACAAGGCTCCGCCAGCGGCCTGGAGGACGAGGCAGACGATGTCGAAGGGTATGAAGATGCAGTAGAATAGTCTGGGGTTGAGGCGAGAAAGCTCGGGTGCAAGATGATTGATCCTGGGCCAAGAGATAATTGTGAGCAACCCTCTTCCGGTACAATTTCCTTGCTTCGCCTCCAGTTCGGTAAGGCGCATTGGGGAAAGAGCGACACTTACGTCTTGGAGAGAGTCACGTAAATGGCTGCGGTGAAGAAGACGGGCCCCGTTGCGATGAAGCAGATCTGGATGAGGAACCCGATGAAACTGAACGGGTTCTTGTACAGAATCAAGCGGAAGGCGTAGCCTACCATCTCAACGAGGCAGCCAGAGATGATGAAGGCCATGAAGCCCCAGGATTTCCAACGGATGCCGAGACCAATGTGAATCGCCATGGCCAGCGCATAGAGGGCGATGAAGAGGGCATTGGCTGGTAGCGAGGGGCGATAGGTGTAGACGCTTATTTCTACAGGACATGTTGAAAGCGTGCAGTTTGCGTTGCGGCCGAAGCTGATGAGGTTGTTGGGTCCGTAGCCCGGCATGGCGAATGAAGAGATGGTGATGAGTGCAGAAGATTGTGTATGTGGTCATGGGAAGCTCGCGAATCACTGTATATATAGTTAGGTAGGTACCTTTTGGCCTACAGATCTTGCGGGATGTTTAAGCATGTGGAATCTGAAGCTTTGGCACAGCCGTCAGGGCAGTTTTCCCATCCCACATATATCGCAGTATACGTCATCTACACCATGATTCCATATCCTCGTGGAAAAATCAGCACATGCGCACCTTGCTACCGAAAAAAGCAACTTGTCCACTCGGCCCACTGTCCTCGTCACTGCCACTGCCACTTCGCATTTCCCCAAACAAGAAACAAGTGAGACGCATGGGGGCTATCCTCGCATTCGCTTGTCTAGCAAGATGCCGTGGCGTTCGCGTGGCGCGTCTCAACTCAAGGGCTGCGAAACTCAATAGATGATGTCAGAGCGTGCTTCGCCCCAGCTTGGCAGCTTGAATTTTGCTTATGCATGGTGGTTGTAAGGTTATTCTGCGTTGCATGTGCAAAGTCGTTGGGATGGGTTCTATCGGGCGCTTGTGCGACTTCCACTTTCGCTGCTTGCCGAATATGTCGTCTATAGATGTGTTTTTGGTCAGCGGTCGGGCTGGGATGGATTCAACGTCAGACATTGATGACGAGATGCCGTGATCTCTGCTACTAGGGGCGCGAGGTCGAGCAGCATATTGTCGAGTCTCATGCCCTCATGGAGCTACTGCTTAGCAGCATTCCTTCCTCTACTACTAGAGACCCTCTTTCCTTTGACGGTTTTCACCCTTTCCACGATGCAGGCAACACCGCGCCTGTACATTGAGCCACATTTGCCATGGTTTCGTAGACGTTCTCGTTGCTGACTTGCAATGAAACGCGCTCAAACCCAGCACAATCTAGGCGGGACTAGGTTCTAGCTGAGATGGAACCATCGTTGACGGTCAAGCTTATTGGGATATTTTCGCTTCGAGACTTTGTTAGGGGTCAACTCTGAGCAATACCAACAGCTTTCGGCCAGCGACGGTCATCTTACACCTCAGCAGCTCGTGCAGTGTGGGTGGGGGGTGAGATGAGGTTCGATCAGCCCGATTCAAGTCAGAGGTGCGCAATCCAGTACATCATTGCAAGCCTTACCGCCTTCATGGAGATAACTTCCTGCAAGTGATCTTCCCAGATGAGTAAGACGTGTGCTAATAGGCAAACGGAATTAACGAGCTGTGCTCGAGAAGAAGCGGGCGAGCAAGGCGAAGGCAGAATCCAGGTGAATGCTCAAATTTCCAAGTAACAATGCATTTGGGGGAAGGAGCAACGGACGCGCTTCACGTTTTGACCTGAAATAATAGGCAACAAGCTGTCCTCTCGAACTTGGGGACGGCTGCCTGTGCCCTTACGTGCAATTCCTTTGCGCTGCCTAGCACTAGCAGACCGCATCGTGATAACAATCTTCGTCGGTTCATTGAGCCCAGCCGCATTGATTAGCACCCTCGTCGTGCGAGACCGATGGCCGTGCAAGTCTGACATCCATTTTTGGTGGAGAGACGAGGGAACAGTTGTTGGCAACGGGATTCGGGGGCTCCGTGATTTGCAGCCGGTGTATGCTTACCCGCAGTGTGTTTCTCCCTGTTCTATGGAGTTGTCTAATGTATGTACGGAGTACTGATGACATTGAAATAGTACAGGGCAACATTATCCGGTGGCTTCCCATTTGCCCGTGACTGGACCCATTTCTTCAAGTTCCAAGATGTGGACGATTTGGGGGCAAACCGAGCCAGCCTTGGATATCCTCGCCGCTGATATGTGCGCTTCCACAATGGGCCTTCCTCCAGGTCTGTTTTCGAGACAGACTGTCTTCTGGATATAGTGCGGGTAAAGTAAACTCGCATTCGTTCCAGAGCTTATAAAGCATGTTCATTGAGATGATGTACAACTTGGCAAAGTACCCGCCTCGTAATGACTCTTCAAGCCTGTTTTGCTCAAAGCCATTCATCTGTAGCACTATTGGGACAACCAAGAGCTTCAAATCAGACCTCGATTGGAGACTGCGTGTCGGTGCACTCAGTGCCCTGCTCTCTTATCGAAATGGGCTAACGATCTGGAATGTGTACGGTAGCTTGCATCTATTATCATGATTGTTTGGCACAATTGAAAGTCAGCGAGGTGTTGCATACCAAGCCCTGACCGTGGCTTCCATTGGCAGTTCTCGCCGCCTTCGGAACTGTAGGCGGCATGCTCTTTAGATTCAATAATAGTTCTATAAGTGCATGGATTAGCTGGCACGCTTATACTTTGTCTCTAACGGTTCGTCCTCCTCTACAGTCGACTGACACCTTTGTTTTCTTCTTGGGTTCTCATTTCATCCGTAGGCATGCTCATCATGTACCTCATCTCCTACGGGTACTCCGTCGGCATCGACGGCCCTTTTGCTTTCCGAATCGCATGGGGAGTTCAGGCCATCCCCGGATTCATTCTCTTCGCCGCCCTTTTCTTCTTCCCCGAGTCCCCTCGCTGACTGGCCTTCAAAGACCAGTGGGAGGAATGTCACTGCGTCTTGGCAAATTTACACGCCAACGGCGACTTGAATGACCCCGTTGCCATCGCTGAACTGGACGAAGTAAGAGAAGCTGTTCGCGTCGCGGCCGAATCGAAACACATCGGCCATCTTGGCTTGTTCGCAGCTGGGATTCGAAAGCGTACCTTTGCTGGTGTTAGTATTCAAGTGTGGCAGCAACTTTTGGTAGGCAATGTGATGCTATATTGCCTTATTTACATTTAGGGAGCTCCCGCCATAGCCGTCATCGCCCTACCATATATCTGCGTGTGCATCTGTGAGTTATCAGCTTTGGGCTCGAGCTTCCAAGGGGGAAATGCTATATGCTAACTCGTACACTTAGACGGGTTGACCTGGGCGCCCGTCGCGTGGATCTACTGTGCCGAAGTCTTCCCTCTCAAATATCGAGCCAAGAGTGTAGGTCTGGCTGCGGCTGGAAATTGGATGTATGCCTACTTATACCGATTCATTGTCCTCATCTTATTTTTAGCTGACTTTTATGTGCGAAACTCACAGTTTCAATCTTGCGCTTGTATTCTTCGGTCTGCCTTCCT
The DNA here is from genome assembly GCA_001008035.1 of Atkinsonella texensis. Lineage (NCBI taxonomy): Eukaryota > Fungi > Ascomycota > Sordariomycetes > Hypocreales > Clavicipitaceae > Atkinsonella > Atkinsonella texensis. The sequence goes on from KQ061768.1 coordinate 18,832, forward strand.
TTACAAACGTTCAGTGGAAGTTTTACATGATTTTTGGAACTTTTTGCATCGCCATGACCTTTTATGCTTTCATTATATACCCTGAAACGGCTAGAAAATCACTCCAAGAGATCGACACCGTCTTTAACCAGAATATTCTAGTGTGGCGTAGCGCAAAGGCTGGCACTTTGGAGGATAAGGTTGAGGAGATGCGCGCACTGGCGAGACGAAGAACAAAGGTCTTTCTCATCACGAAGAAACTTGTTAGGTAGGTACTTTGCCCAAAATGGATGTTCAAGCTTGGACTGTGGCATTTAGCGCCGATATGCAACAAAAGTTTGGAAAATAAAAATATTCTACCAAAAGTGCCTTGACCATTGTAACATAGTCTGCTTTACGTGGAAATCCTGTGTACGTCTTGACAAGGAACAATGTGTCACTTCCAGTATAGGACTTGGCTATTTCACGATTTGCAGTGCATCATTAACCTATTTTTAACGGACTTGCACACTGCAAACTCGTCATGCCCGAACTGGCGGCTGTTGGTGTCGATCAACTTGACGACCAATATCTGACCGGCGCGGCGCGTCTAAATGCATGTCAACGTCACTGACGGCTGTTCTCATCTACATGTAAGACAATGCCATTGAATGTAAGTCCCCCCTGGCGGGCATCTACCCTCCTCAAGTTCCAGGACGTCGATTGAGAACGTATCAGCGGTTCTGGAAAAGACAATCCCAACGCGCTTTGGAGGGAATAAACCGTGTAGAATCGAAAAGTCGCCGTCCCTTGGATCAAACAATGTTCGAAATGGTCGACTTCCCATCGAACTCTTTCTTATCTCTCTGGACCCCCCTTTGGAAGTCAATCTGAGCCCCAACAAAAAAAAAAAAAAAAATTACTACATACTAGTCCTATAACTTCAACCAAGAGACTCATAACCCAGTTCTAGTTTCCTCCTGGCACAGGGAAAAAGCCTAGGAGGGGACGTTATTATCGCCAGGAGCGGCCGGACGGAGCACGCTGTTTCCAGAGAAGACGAGTTCCAGCTGGTGTCAGAGGCTCAAGGTAGACCGATCGTGCAAGTTGCTGTCCCGGTACGCAGCATCGATATGGCATGGGCGGGCATCACACGAGCCGGCAAGCTTGAGCCCGGCGAAACAGTAGTTACCGGTGCTGCAGCAGGTATGGATAACGGGACTGGGAAGAAATGCGACTGGGTTCGCTCTGTTTTGGGCATTCGATGTGGCTTTGAATTGCAAGTCTGCGAAACATGAAGAGTCAAATCTCAAAAACCAGTCGTGTTCAATTTGCAGTATTAATTTCTGATTCTTAGTAGTCAATATCAGTGTCGTCTCAAAGGCTCCAACAGTCAGTCAATTTCAACAACCAAAGGGGGAGAAAAGTGTGTGCTTATAACACTAAAACCCAATTCCTGGCAAAATCGCCTATTGGAAGTGGTCTCTAGTTCGACAAGAATGGTGGTTTCGCTCGGGCAAGGAAGCATCGTACTACAACGGCAGTTCCTTCTCTTCCTCGCCCCTCCCTCTGTTATTGGATTGGCCACCCTAGGCTGGTTCCTGCTTGACATCTTAACGAGTGCTAAGGTTGATCTGTCCAGTGTTTCACTCTTTAGGATCGTATTAGCACTGGTCAGATGTCAAACAGCAACCAGCCTAGGATGGGCTAATAGAGAAAGAGAGGGAGGAGCGAAGCAGACAAGGAACAAGCACGTGTAGCATGATGGCTCCTTGCCCGGGGGAAATCACTATTTTTCTCGCGTATTGTCACTCTCCGTGCGCGTAATCGAGCAAGTCAAGTCGGTCGTGACGGCCACAATAAAGGACGTCACGCAAAGTCGATAATGGGCCAAAATTGATGCAAGCAGGTAGTGCGCGCGCAGATCAAATGCTCTTTTCCTTGAAGTCTCAACTATCAGTTGTGTTCAAGTGGCAGCAGTATCAATTTCTAGTTCTTAGTAGTCAATATCAGTGTCGTTTCTAAAGCTCAAAGAAGGGAGAAAAGTATGTGCTTTTAACACTGAAAAATAAACTCCAGGAAGCTACCAAAGACATCGTTGACTTTTTTCTTTCTCGACAGTGCTATGCGTGGTGCAAAATCCCGATATTTCAGGAAGGAAGAAAGGGTAGGTCTTTATATGAGGGGGGTTGCGGGCTCGTCTAAGACCCTACCGCAGGAACCAGCCCATTCCTAATCGGGTGTGGTACCCTTTGGACCCACAATTCCGGTACTAGATGATAGAGCTAGGCAAGCTTCAAAGGCAAAAACTACTATTGGCCTTGCAGCCTTACATGTACGGTGTGCAGACGGTCTCGAAAGGCGCAAAACCCAATCAGCTTGCTGGACAAGCATGATCCAGACTTGCTGCCTCTTTACTTTCTTGCAATTGCCGTATTGACCTCGTCAGCGATGGAATGAGCCTTCCAACCCGCGTCTTGCACCATGGCCCAAAACCCATCTCTTTGGCCGAATTTCGGGATGCCGTCGAATCGGTATGTACACCACGGTTCCCGGGTGCCCGCTTCGCTCGCTCACGAAGAATTGGTAAGTCTCGTCGCTCGGCCTAGTGTGACTTTGACCTCATCAATTATCGAGACAGTGCTGAACAAAACTTTCGTCATTAGCAATTGCCGTAAGTGGCGGCGTCGACTCCATGGCAATGGCATATCTCCTCTCAACCCTCATCAAGTCGCGGCGCGGTATCAAAATTGCGGATAACCCCGCCGTCACTGTCTTTGGCATCATTATCGATCACAAACTGCGAGACGATAGTACCCAAGAAGCTTCGAAAGTGGCACAAGAGCTTAAAAGGTTGGGTCTCAAGACTTTTGTTAGACCTCTCAATTGGAAAGACTTTGTCCAGGATGGTCAAAGCCCTAACAGCCTGTCCAACATCGAAAGCGTCGCCAGGACTCTTCGGTATCGAATGCTCGGACTCACCTGCCGACACTTGTGCATTAACAGCTTGTTTTTTGCTCATCATCAAGATGACCAATACGAGACTGTTCTCATGCGACACATGCGCGGTCATTCTTATCGAGGCTTCCGAGGCATACCTGAGGCCAATGCCATCCCTGAATGTTATGACCTGCATGGAGTCTACAAGAGCGGACTGCTTGACGACCAGATGCAGAGACGGCCCTACCTGAGCTTCAAACCAACAAGGAGAGAATTGAAACGCCTTCGATTGAGGATGCAAGATGACTTCGACACCGAGCTGTGGGGCAGGACTAAATCGTGCCTTGGCGTCGATTATTTGTCCGCATACTTTGCTGAACACCCACTGCGGGATGTAGACCCTCGGGTGCCATACTTGACGCCGCTTAACTGCGAGGATGGGGGCGTCATGATCTATAGACCGTTGCTTCGGTTTGACAAAGACAGACTTATTGCCACATGTGAAGCCAACAACGTCAAATGGTTCGAAGATCCTACTAACGCGGACACAACTCTCACGCCCAGAAACGCCATCCGTCACAAGGACCGTACCACCCTGCCTGCGGAGTTGCAGAAGGACGCCGTCCTTGATAGGTCAAGGCAGGCCAAGAGACGGACAAGGCTAGAAGAAGCCGAAGCCCGACGATGGCTGATACGGGAAGCAGTGATTCTTGATTTCGATCCCAACGTGGGGACTTTACTTGTCCAGCTATCGCCTTTTCAAGCCACCAGTTCTACGTGGAAAAGACGTCTCTTCGCCAAGGCGAGAGCAAGAGCTCGTTTGCCCGGTCAGCGCATCGTTGCTGCTATCGCAGTGCGGAAAATGATAGAATTCGTCACACCAGACACTCATCCCCCCCCGGTGGCCAACTTGGACAAAGTCATCGATAGACTCTTTCCACAAATGACAGCAGAACCTGGTACGTTTTCGCCCCAGGCATTCACTATTGCCGGTGTGGTGTTTGATCCCGTTGTTGGCCCTGCATCTACGAAATGGTTCCTATCTCGAGCTCCCTATTCATCGACGAAGCCTTTGCCAGAGCGGAAACTTCATGGACACCTCAACTATCGCATTTCACCGCTATTCGATGACGCGGACGGGCCAACAAGCTGTCAAAATCACTGGCGATCGTGGAACACAGCCAAGCTATGGGACGGCAGGTATTGGATGCAGGTGAGTACGTGCGTGCCCGCAAGACTTCATGTCATGCCACTTGCCCCACAGCACGCGAAGCCGTTCCGAAAGGCACTGCCTCCGAAACAGCGTGCAAGGTTCGAACAGATCCTCAAGCACTACGCTCCTGGCAAGACTCGCTACTCACTCCCTGCTTTGTACAGCGTTGAAGCAAGCCATGGTGAGGAAGCGAACCCTACCTTGACCCTCCTTGCGCTTCCTAGCTTGGGGATCCACGTACCTGGCCTCGAGCGTTGGGTAAAGTACGAAACGCGTTATAGATGGGTGGACTTATCGCTCCTGGGACACAGGAGGAGGGACCCGCAACAAGTTCCCCCGCGGCGCCAACAATCACGGAGGACATGGAAGGTCACAAATCGACGGGCAGCAAAATATGCCATTCGAAAGGCCTCTACAGCCCCGTTTGTGGGAGCTTCTCCTCCATAGTGTATGTAGCATAATGTAGTTGTACATTGGCCTTTGGGAAAGCAATACTCTAGCAAACTTCTACCACTTTATCCATTTACTCGGATTCTGTGATGTAACGCGTGAACGATATTGTGTGCTTTGTGCACACAGTATCCGATGTTAGGGCATTATTCGTGGTGCTGGCAAATGCTGACCGACTTGCCTTTGTGAACATTCCATGCTATGTCGCTTTATAACGCGTTTTACCTAGTACCGTATATAATGAACTAGAAGTCATAGTCCTGGTAGTACCTTGATTTTAACTATTGTGATAATATAAGTCTTATAGGCTGTAATTTAGGCCTTATCATTAAGCTACTAAAATAAGGCTCTTCTATCGATTGCTAGCAGTGGGGTAATTGGGTAGAGTACTATAGATGCAAGACTTGTGATGTACCTCGTGGTGTAGATAATGATAACACCTCCATTATGCAGTAGATTATTATTATAGAAGTACCTTTAAAGAGGTTTTTTTTTTTTTTTTTTTTTTTTTTTTTTTTTGGTGTATAATCCCCGTTAGTACCGCGTTGGAGCCTTGCGGGATTCGTTGTATCTTGTGAGATTGACATAGCGGAGGTTTTATAGGCGTCGAGTACCTACTATGAACGCCCATGTAATTGGCTAGCATGCCCGTCGTTAACCGCCCTCGGCGTTTTAGCAACGTCTCGGCAGACCATAGGCCAATCAAAGCCCGCGACTGAAGACCCATCACGTGCGAATTGTGCAAGGCTAAAATACTGCAATTTTAACTCTTAGCAGTAAAACGTGCTGCGACCTAGTTGCCCGCGAGTAGTTTCGCGTATCGTGATAGCCGTCGATGGCAGCGCCCTGAGCCTATCTCCTCGGGTATCGTGAGACTACTGTACTTCCGTACCGACCGACCTCGTGTTGGGTCCAATCGAAATCATCTCATTCAAAAGTCCGCTACACTGATTTACAGCGTCCCATCGCACATCTCACAGCCCACGGCATCGAAAGGGAGGGGGGTTTATCCAGTTGGAAGGAAAGGTGGTACAAGGAGAATTGTAGGTAACTCGTGGACGTGGACATGGGTAAAAATAGTAAATTAATACAGGGATTGCATTATCATCTGATCGGCCCATTTTACTGTAACTTTCCGCAGAGTTATACGATCAATGATTGAATGGGCTGCTGATGTGACTGTTACGTGTGCCTGGCTGCCTCCTACTCGATGTCTGGGGTAGAGGTATGAGGTGGTTTGTGGCCGGGTTTCATGTCGCGACAGGGAACAGAGGCCGCTTGACACTTTCATTTCACAGGTGCTCCGTACTAATCGCACGATTAGCTTACCCTCCGAGGCATGGGCATGGTGACTGGTAACCGCAGAGCAGGAATGAAGGAATAAGGAATTGGTTATTACGCTGTGCTGAGTACCTAGGTACCTAGGTAGGTACGGAGTACAAAAGGCACCTCTGCCCGATGCATGCCAGGTTCTTAATAAGGCAGGTACATAGCACTGCCCCTGGCCTCTGACGTATCAGCTCACGCTGGTCCGTGATGAGAGTACCAGCGGGCCAAGTGGAAGCCAATCTTGTTCGTTGATTTTGGATTCTGGATTTTGTTAGAAACTCATCGGGTCATCGGGCTGCGGCGCTCTGTCAATACTGTCATACCTACCTGAGTTGCCTACTAGGCACGTAAGCTACAATATAGGCTCGTCCGTGAAGGTTGTGCCCCTGAGCCATGTGGAGCAGATCCACGTGATCATTGCTCCAGTTTCATCTCAAATCCCAGGTTTGACAGGCGGGGCGGGCCCCCCCTGCAGGATTCAATTCAGACGCATTACACTTTGTGCCTTGATTTTTATTTCCACGCACCACGGTATCGATGGTTTGCAAAAGTGCAGTCCACATCCAACGAAAAAGAACTTGCTTCTCCATTTAGCGCGCTATCGATGGATGCACGCACGAGAGGAGTGCCTGCCAAACCGTCAACGAGATGCCTACGAACCCGGAGGCATCCCGCCCAGCCCATGGATCCCCCGTCTCATTCTAAGCTATCAACTGCCCCCCCCCCGTAGTTCCTGTTTTCGATTGGTAAATGCCAATGTTGCATCCACCCCGGCCGTAGTGGATTCGATTCGAGTGGGCGCTCTATTGTTAGAGGAGGGAGCTTCGTTGCCTCTGCGGACCATGCGGCGGTGCCATCTTGGCCCCCGGTTGGCTAAGCTGTTCGGGAACTTGAAAGAGTTGAGGAGGGACGAGACTGCTGCTTGAGTCCTCCTGCCTGAGTGTTGAGTGCGAGGTCAGGGATTTCTTTTTGGGTAGCCTTGCCTGGGACAGTGGCCCTTGTTCAGTACCTTGTACCTTGTGCATATTATGCCTGCTGTTCCACGCTTGTGCATCAGGTACCAAGTACTCCGTATTGAGGACGGACCCTTTGGCGACCGAGGGAGTTATGCAGTGCTTCCTTGGTACATTAGGTACATATGGACTCCGTATTCGTAGCCAAGGCCCTTTGTCTAGGCGGCTGAGTCCTAAGCACGGGGATCTTTCTCTCTTCCCACCCCTGGCCTTGATACTTCTTCCAGACTGCAGCTTTTCCTCATCATCTTCTTACACTCATTTGCCAGCCATTGCTTTTTTGCTTTGTATCATTTTCAATGCATTTCCGTGTTTGCATCCCTATCGCATATTTTCGTCAGAGGATATTTTCCATCGTTCGAACCTATATTCACACCAACTATAAGCGTTTCAAGTTTACCCCTTGTTCCATCCGGCCTCTACGATAACCACATACACCACCATCGATTCCGGCATACCTGCGAAATCTCAACCGCACCGCCCTCATTCATTACCTCCCCCGTCTCCCTATTGACGCCTGAGAGCCCTGTACACCTAGGCCAGTACCTTCATCCTACCTTTGCTTTAGACTTCTTTCACTCATCTCCTTGCCATCTTCCTTTCTAAGCCAGGTTGATCCTTGGGCAACTTGGTTCTTTCGACTACCGCTGGACGATTTTCCCTATCAGAATATCTATTACGAGCCCACCGACTGTTCGAAGAATTAGGGCTCTTGACCAGGAGTGACATACTATTCGTGTAGCACCCAGTTTACCGGCTGCCGCTGCTCTGTCCTGAGCGGACATGAAAGACTGAGATCCCACCTTGCGCGTTTAGAGTACACGACTCGGATCGGGGACCTTTATATCGAACGTCTCGTTAAACTCGAGATTCATACACCGCGTTTGGACCTCTGGATCACGCTTATTTGGCAGGGCTAGATCAAGCACACTCCTTCATGAGGCCTTGACGCAACATTGCAGCTTTCCGATCTTTTCACTCGACAGTTTTATCATTCAAAATCAGGTCCCTCGACAGAGAGTTCCCAAGAAAAAATTTCCTTGGCCATTGTGCCTAATTCCGGGGGCAACAATGGCTCGCTGCCACAAGTCATGGAGCTGGAGGCGGACGGTTATGGCCGTGCTCGGATTGATGACTGCCGAGGTCATGGGTGGCCAAATCCTCAAGACAAACGGTTTTAGCGACTGCGGATCCGATCCTAGCGTCAAGGTCGACAGAATCAACATCAGTTACAACAATCAAGACAAGACCGTGAGCTTCGATGTGGCTGGTTCGAGCTTGAAGAAACAGAATGTCACGGCCGTGCTGGACGTCTCCGCCTATGGCAACAAGGTTTATTCAAAGAGCTTCAACCCATGCGACAAGGGCACTTTTGTTGAACGACTGTGTCCTCTTCCTGTTGGCAATTTTGCTGCCCGAGGCAGTCAGCAAATCCCGTCGGAATTCGCCAACATGGTACCTAGTATCGCCTTTCAAGTACCGGACATCTCAGCACACGCGACATTGCAGCTTCTGAGTCTGGAAGATAGCAAGAAGGTCGCCTGTATTCAGGCCGACATTACCAACGGAAAGAGTACCGACTTGCCGGCTGTATCGTACATCGCTGCAGGCATTGCAGGCGCTGCTCTTATCATGGCAGGGGTTTCCTCTCTCGGTGCTACCGTGTCTGGAGGTAGCGCTCTTGGTGGCACTGCCGCTGCACCAATTAGCCCGAGCTTTGGTGAGACGATGGGATGGTTCCAGGGCATGGCTATGAACAGCATGTTGTCCGTCAACTACCCCCCGATTTACCGAAGCTTCGCCAAGAACTTTGCCTTCTCGGCGGCCATTATCCCCTGGTCTGGGATGCAGTCAGCTATCGATGGCTTCCGATCGAGAACCGGGGGCAACTTGACTGAAGACAACTACCCCTTCCTTCAGAATGCTACTTTGATCTTTCCTGATGGCACGACTCGGAGTCCCAATCAGGGCCTCTTCAATTTCAAGCGAGCGGTGGATGCCTTCGTCGACTTGGCCGCGCGCGAGATTCAAACCTCTGTCAACTCGACCGACTCTGCAGCAGCGGGCGGTGGAAACGAGTTTGAACACAAAGTCAAGGGCATCCAAGCATTTGCAGAGCAACTTCTGGTGCCCAAATCCAACATTTTCATGACAGCCTTGCTCGTCGTGGCCATCATCATCGCCAGCATTGTGCTCGGCATCCTCCTCGTCAAAGTTGTCCTAGAGGCCTGGGCCTTGTTCGGGACCTTTCCAGAAAGCCTCAAAGGCTTCCGCAAGCACTACTGGGGCTCCATTGCCCGAACCATCACATCGCTCATCTTGCTCTTGTACGGAATCTGGGTGCTGTACTGTGTCTTCCAGTTCACCCTGGGCGACTCTGTGGTGGCCAAGGTTCTGGCAGGCGTGACCCTGGCCCTCTTCACCGGCATCCTGGCCTTCTTCTCCTGGAAAATCTGGTCTGTTGTCCATGAGCTCAAGAAGAGGGAGGGTGACGCGAGCGCCATGTACGAAGACAAATCGATCTGGGTCAAGTACTCCTTGTTCTACGACGCCTACAAGAAACAGTACTGGTGGCTTTTCATCCCCGTCATCTTCTACATGTTCGCCAAGGGCGTCGCTATCGCCGCCGCGGATGGGCATGGCATGGCCCAGACGGTTGCCCAGATGATAATCGAAGCTCTGATGCTTTGCTTGCTGCTCTGGAGCCGCCCCTTTGAGCGACGATCTAGCAACATCATCAACATTGTCATCCAGGCTGTGCGAGTCGTGTCCATCGCATGCATCCTCGTGTTTGTGCAGGAATTTGGCATCAAGCAAACGACGCAGACCGTCGCCGGCGTGGTGCTCATCGCCGTCCAAGCCACGTTGACTGGTGCTTTGGCAATCCTGATTATTTGGAACGCTATCCATGTCTGCTGCACGATGAACCCTCATCGCAAGAGGAGAAAGGAAGCGGGTAGGTCAAACCCCACGTTCAAAAACTAATTATATTATACACTGACCAACTCTCGCTCTTAATTTCTAAACAGAACAACTCCAGCGTGACATGGACACCCTGACACCTTTGGATGCCCACAACTCGCTCCTCCTTCACCGATCGCCGATCCCCGAAAAGTCAATGTTCGCACTGCCCGCCAGCTTGGATGAGAAGAGCTACGACTACGACCGTCATGGATCTGCCGACAGATACCACCCCCACAGCAGTGAGCTCCGCGCACCCATCGCACCCTCAGGAGGCCCCATGTACCGGCCCTTGACGCCCACCATGACAAGCGACTCGCAAGGCCTCCTGGCCGGAGCCACACACATTGCAGGAACGGAGCGGCAGCCCGGTGTCCCATATACCGACCGGGAATATCGTGGAACAGGCAGATCGTACAAAGATGGGCTTTGCAAAGCTGCTTATTGATGCCAGATTTTGTCGCATTCGATGGTGGTGCGGCTCTGACCATGCGCCCTCGACTAATGAAATCTCGTCCTAATACGTACGGCCTTCCATCGCAGAAGTCATGTCCTATAGTTTAATTTTTTTTTTCTCACTCTTTATACTTTCTCTTTTTCACAGCGTCCAAGCCTTGCAAAACGAGCTCCCATGTCCTTCTCCAACCCGTCCGCGAACAAACGCCGTAGCAATATAGCCGTGGGGAGTCATCTTTGATTCAGGTACATGGGGCAATCAATGTTAAGCACATACTAAAACTCAGGGAGGATCATTGGCGGGCTTTTGTACATGTTTAATTTCTTTGGCAAATATATTTCTTCTAGACAACTTTCCTGGCATGTGGTCAATTCTCCTCCAAACGTACTTGCACGGCTCCATGAATGCTGATCCAGCCTCGCTTGTTCAACTTGTTAAGCTCATCGGCCTGTGTACAAGAGGACTCTGGGACGGGAGTTGGATAGGCTTGGATATGTCTAAAACGTCAGCTTTCGGCTAGACCAACACGATAGAGACGCATGAGTGCATGTTAATATGTATTAAAATGCTTCTATCCTGTCTGTAATGGATATAATAGTCCAGAATACGAATGACCCCCAATTAAGTATGCCGGACCCTCGCTCCGCCTATTCTACGAAGATAGCGCCAGACACGCATCGACTGCTAATCCCACCCTGGTAGGATAACATATTTAGTAAATGGTCTAGGGCATTTGAAAGAGAGAGAAAAAGTATGGGGATTGGACGTGAGAGGTGTGACGTACCGTCCTTGCTTCTGGTATACGACGTCACTTATGATGTCTTTGTCGAGATCAGGGAACATGCCTGCCAGTGTTTCTACCACGTTGGCATGCTCGGCGCGGTGTAGCCTTTGAGCCTCTGCTGCTTCGGCGCTCGCTTGGCGCGCCGCAGCTTCTTCGGCAGGGAGGGCGCGTCTTACTAGTGCTTCTTCTTGTTGTTGTTGTTGCTGCTGCTGCTGTTGGTGGGGAGTCAGACGAGGCGAAGGAGAGGCGTCTCGGTAGTGAGGCCGCGGTGATTGTTGGTCTGGCAGCCCAGGGGATCGAGGTGCACTTCCTGGGCTTGGGCCTGGGCCTGGGCCTGAAGTGGGCGAGTTGCCTTCATCTGAGAAGATTCGTCCAATGGTGCTTAGGGGCTTTTGGATAGTTCTCAGTAATCCGCTGATGGCTGCGCCGTCTTGCCCGTCACCGTCGTAAGATGACGTTGATCGTCGCGGCGTCGAGCTCTCGCCCGTGTCCATGGATGGCCGTCCACTAGACCCTCCGGCGTGTGATTCAGTCTTTTCGTTGGGTGTATTCTGCTGCAGGACAGGTGACATGGCTTGATGCTTCTCAGCTATTGCTGATACGGCTGCCTCAACATTTTTTTCAAATTCCTCGTCAGATATTGTCAACGACGAACGATCCATGTTCTCAATGAATTGAATGGCCCCCATCTATAGAACATGGTCAGTCATTTGGCGCAAGGGATAGAGGAGACAATCCTTGAGGATTACCATATTGGAACATACCAAGGAAGAAAGATAGTAACCAGCTTCACCACCGAGCTTGTCTTGGTTCCTGAACCGCAGGATATATTGGACATTGGAAACCAGGTGTTCGGGGTTACACTGTAGTACTACGTATATCAGGAGCGGCATGAACGAGTCCGCAGACGAATCGGATTTGTTATGTTTCAACAAGCCTATCTTGGGTCAGCCATCTTGCACATTGCCTGTTAAGCGGGCGCTTCCTGGCGTCCTACCAAATATGACTTTGGAACAATTCAAAACGCAGATCATCTTGTCACGAGGCGCCCTGTAAGACTTGATTTTGAGGAGTTCTGCCAGCCCATCGTCAGCTTGTCTTACATGACGTCGACGTCGTTGTTGGGCTAACAATAATACCTTGCTGAGCAAGCTTCAGAAACCTGCGGCCGCTTTCACCAACGGCTGGAATATCCAGATGCTCCAGCTTGACCCACCCATAGATATTGATCTTCTGCGTCAGAATCTCATCGCGCTCGACGTCCTCCTGGTGCTGCCCCCGACGGCCTGGCCCCAGAGATACATCACCACCTCTCCTCTTAGATTTGGCTGCTGGTATGGGCTTTGGAGGCGCAATAGCGGGTGAGAATGTCTGCGCATATAGCCGATTCATGACCAATTTCTCCATTCCCTCGCGCGCATTATCAAATTCCGCGTCTGAAACATCCGTCCATACATCGCATATCATCATCTTGTTGGCAATAAAAGCCAAGAAGTCACCAATGATCTTGACTTGTTCGTGTACCATCCATTGTTTCTTGCCGAATTCTGACAAGAACGATTTGAGGTATCTGGCAACTGGGTCGGCTTTCTTGTTTCTCAATTGTTCCAGGAATCTATGGAAGTCAAAGGGAAGAGCAGGCTCCGGTTCAGGTTCCGGTGGGGGCGGACGGTGCAAGGACAATTGGGGAGAGGTAGACGATGTGATACTAGAAGAGCGTCTATCCTCCCTAGTTCGTGGAGGGGTTCCAAAAGCGCCATCTTTGGGGGGTACGGGAGGCCCCTGGTCATCCACGACTTTCTCCGCCGAACGCTCGATAGTAGGCGAAGATGATAGTCGTAGTGAGCTGAAGTCTTGGAGCTGACTAGACAAAAGAGGCTCCAAGCTGGATTTCCGAGGCGGATGCTGAGCCGACCCGCCGAAAATAGGAGAGGTTATCTCCAACCGAGGGCTCATGACCTCTTCCGCACCAGGACCTCCACCCTCCTCACTGAATTGCTCCATTATACTTTGAATTTCGGATCGTGAGCCTCCATCTTGGTCGTCTTCGCTTGTGTATCTCTTTTCATCATCGTCTTTGTCCGATCTTGAAGAAGGTGAATGGTCATTAGAACGATGCGATCTAGCAGCAGTGGATGGGCTGCGTGACGGCGGCTGCGAGGTCATGGGAGTTGAGGGAGTTGGATCGACATATGAAGGCTTCTCCGCCGTAAGATACTCAGTGAAATTGGCATTCTCTTTGTGTGATTGCTGAGTAGAGGGTTTGATGGTCGCCACAGAAGAGGCCATGTTGCCTGGCATTGGAGACTCGACAAAGTTCAAAGACGCAGAACCTTGCTTCTTGTGGGAGGGCGGCTGGGGCTGACTGGAGTGCTCCTTGACATGTATTCTGTCGCTTGCAGGTCCGGCATGTTGCACAGTCCCTGACTCTTTCGTGGTTGGTATTTGGGCTGCTTCTAAACCCACCCCTTTCTCCCTTTCTTTGTTTGTAGACGAAGAGGTCGGGCTCTCTTGTGGTAAGCCGACATTTTTTTCGTGGACCTTGACATCTGCTGGCTCGACAATTGGTACTACTCCTTTGGCGGGATGCGCAGCGTCTACATCTTGGTTGAATGGCGAGGTGGTCTTGACGTCAGGTCTGTCAATAACCTCGGGGCCTTGAAGGTTCTCCGGCGGTGACATGCACGGCGTAATTGCGACTGTGTGGCAGATTGCGATCGTCTTCGGTCGGTATCAAAGTCGGGGTTCGAGTGGAGGAGCTCTCAGATATGGATGGAGGCGGAGTAATTAGGCAGTAGTCAGCCCCGATAATGGCGAGCTCCCAAGAGAAGCTGGAGGGGGCGTTCAACAGCGTACAAGGCGGACGAGAATAGCAGTAACAGCAGGCCACCTGGGACTCACCACACATACAGAAAGTGAGGGTTGATGTGCATATGGAGGAAGGAGCTGTTTGCAAGACAAAAGACGACGGCGGGATGAGCGCAGGCGCAGGTGCATAATACGGATTGATGTTGAATGAGGCTCTTGGAGTCTTGGCACACCTAAGATGGTCACTGGGCCAAGGCGGCCAAGGCTGGCGCAGCTTGTAGGCAGGAGGTACAGTACCTGCCCCGCGCCTTCCCTAGGATTGGGGTTAACCCGGGATCTACAGAGTGAGGAGTACCTGGGGTCAAACGCATTGCAATGTACTCAGTGACCACGTCCACGATATCACTCCAAATCGATATGTATCATCCAAGTATTGAGCATCAAGTCTCGGATATCAGATATCAGATATCGCATACCGGATGTTAGCCTTTTAGACGCAACGCCTTCGTCATTTCGAGTTGTGGATTCTTCCTGACGACCTCGTTGCCTCGGTCCTCTTCTCTCCCCCGCCAGCTCCTGCAGCCATCCGCAACAATGCGTGTGATGAACGCTGCGAAATCGTCTTCACTGCTCCGCAGGTCGGAAGGTAACATTCCCAGTGGGCTTTGAGCTATTCAGTTGAGTGTGGTCAGGCACCAGCTAGGTCACAGGTTCTCCGCTTCGAGCAAATCAATATAATGCTGCGGGCAATTTAGCTGTAACTACTCCGCATAAGTGGTAAAATCAGATAACTCAGAGAGAATTTAATCTAACTTCTTTTATATAAGGCGACTTTAGGCTGACATTGCCCCTGTAAAGTAAGTAGATTCCTAAAATCGTCCAGGGATCACTACAGATTGCGCAATAGGCCCTCTTACCCACCAAGATGTGAACGGACGAGAAATAGATCGTTATCCGATCGGAGGTATCTTTCCGTCCTCCTGGGACGTCGCGCCGCCCACGACGTGGAACCAGATTGAGAGTCTGATACGACTCTGCTACGCAAAGCATCTATAGCTGCGTCTTTGCTACACGCAATTTGTCAGACTCATTCGTCAATAGCTATGCTGTTGGCTGCGTCGCTTCTGGCTCTCTACCCGCCGCTGAATGCGTTGGTCGTCCCGATCGGTAACCCTCGGCCATCATGGCAATTTCTACTTTCCTCCTTGGTAATCGATCACGCCTTGGCTCTAATTGTAGGCTATTTGCGCCATCCCGCACTCTAACAACATGCCTGAAGACGCTCCTCCCGCACGCACTACGCATAACACACAGGCAGAACCAACAGCATTCGCCAGCGTCCTGCGCCAATACACCTCAAAGCCCCACCGCCACCAACATACCTAGACACGCTTTGTTCGATTCGAGGTTCCCAAGACCCCAGCGGCCTTGGCGTGAAGCTTCCTCGAGTCCTTGTCGGAGGGTGTCACCAGATAGAGAACAGCAGCAGCAGCACCGTGTCTCTGCTATCAGGCCTGAAAAGATGGGGCTAGGATGCGGAGAATCGACGTGGATTTGAATGTAGATTTGCGAATGAAGCACGCTTGAACAGACCGTTGTTCAGCACCTTTAATTTTACCTCGTGCAGTAACTGGGGATATCTCGCCCCGAAATCAAAGACTCACACGATGACATCGTCATCCACTTGGCGAACCGAACTCCTCCCTCCATTGTCCAACATCCATTTATAGTCGCCGCTTGCAATTCTATCCTGTCGCCCAAAAGCACACCACGGCGGAAGTAACCAACAAAGGTGAAGTTCTAATTAGGGGTCTAGGAATATGCTTGTCCTGTCTTGCTCGAACTCACGAACCTGTGACTGTCTCCGGAATCCGGGCTGGCGCCCGATGGTACTTGTGAACCCCCACTGTATGTCTTTACCATACACGAATCCGTGAGAACCAAAGAATGGGTAATCTCTCATTGTATTGCTCGAATTCAGCCTAGCACGGCTGTTCTGGGATGAATTTCCCTCATTATAATCATCGACGGTATAGGAAGAGACGCATCGCTATCCCTGCCTTGCACCCCAGACCAAATGCTTTGAGTACATATGAAATAGTATTGGATCCCCCTCCCTCCCCTCCCTCCCCACCCCCGGAAGAAACCCGTCAAACCTGAAAACGCCGGCGCCAATATTCTGACATTTAGAAGGCACGAACTTGATTCACAAGGCAATAGCACCCTTCCGATTCTCTCGCACATGAAGAAGTCCTTGGATTCCGCAGAAGACGAGGAAAACCTGGTCGATATTAGCATGTGTTTGTCATATTTGATTCGAACCGCCCTATGCGAGACGGATGCGTAGCAGCATACCGCATAAACAATGACAGCTGTAAAAATGGTTCCAGCCACTGCTTTGCCTTCTTCGGGATTTGGATCGTTGATCCCACCAACGAGCTCTTCATGGCCGCTTCGATATAGAACGGCGAGGACGCTGAGAATAACGATGGCAAAGACCGAAATGACGGTGCTAGATCCAAAGCTCTACATTAGCATGCATGGAGGCAATGAGGCCATGTCAAATGGCAATGACTCGCGAGGATTTCCAGAGGAAGAACATACCACGACCAAGCGTGCATAGCACTGACAACGGGCTTCATGTCGGCAGAAAAGCGACGCAAGTCTGTGTAGAATCTTGTAAAAGGTAGAATAGCGCGGATCGCAGGCTCGAAGGAGCTGCGGCAGATGCTGCTCTTGGGTCGATGGATGGATAGATAGACTGCTATGATGACGCCGAGCACTTGCGCAATGGAAAGGCGTCTGGCCTAAATGATGAGGCCAAAGCTTAACCACACACGCCACACCCACATCAGTCTGTCAAGCTGTCAGCCACAGCTATGTGGTTGCGCCATAATGCACCTTTGCCGCGCCACACCTTCAGAACACTCTACGGAGTTCCTGTGGCGTTCCTGTGGCGTTCCGTCGGATGAGCCTCCTTGGCCGCTTCAGTGTCACCGCCCGGCATAGTTTCACTTGCAGCAATGATGAATTCTAGCTAAATCAATTCTCTTGCATGTAGTGTCTTGTACAATGTCGCGGCGACAGCCCCAAGAATAAGGGTTCGAGGGAAATCAGGTTGATGCGGGTGTGAAACGAGCTAGAAAGCCCACGGCCAACTCTGCGACCATGGCAGATGCGCAGCGCAGGAGAAAAGTCTTGGGGCATTAATTGACCGACGGCCTGCAGAATGCAATTTTCAGAAAGAGAATGTCCTATCGTTTTACTCGACTCAGCAAAGCGCTTAGGTCAGTTGGTAGTTGGTATTATGCGTGCAGATTATGAAACACCAGTTCATCTCACACAGCCTTGCGACCCTTGCGACCCGTCCAACCCCACCTGAGTGTCTGTCTGTCTGGTGCTTCGGGGGGGAGGAGTCTTTGTTGTTTCACCAACAAGTCAGACACTCGTTTGATTGTCCCACCTTGGTTCGATTCGGAGAGAAGCGTTCCTCCGAGGACTTCTCTCAACCAGAGTGTCACCCAACGGCAAACGTCTCACCAATCGACCCCCTAATCCCAGGTGTTTTGATGCCAGATATTTGGATTCCAGGTGTTTGGGGGAAAACAATGCGCCGTATTATGTGCCCAGTCATGGCTGCCGTTCAGCCGCCGTGAGCCACAGAACGGATCGAACAGCAAGTCATGATTCGTCGAGAGGACTGGTGATGCTACGAACTTGGGGGTTTCCGTCGCTCGCTGGATCGACCACGGCCGTTTCTAGACACTACGCTATGCCCCTGGGCCCTTGGATTGTTTTGGAAGGAGGCGAGGAATTGTGAAGAGGACTCTTCTTTTCCCAACTCTTGACGCAAACCGAATGGGCTCCGTGTGTATCCAGGAGTTGTTTGGTCCAAGCTTCAGCACGGCCGTTCAGCCCAGGACAAAACAGTAGTTGAGGTCTTTGTTCAAGCAATCGCAAATTTTGTGCTCATCTTATAAGTAGGATGCATTGACCTGGTTCCTTGAAATCTTAATCGACGGGATCCGTACTTACTGCATATATCCTTCGTTTCCACTAATCGTCTGATCGTGTTTGAGGAAGTCCGTTTCCTTTCCAAGCCGTTTGCTTGTACATTCCTTATAACAAGAGTTAACTCGACATCAACCAAGTCCTGCAAAAACCTGTCTTAACCCTGTCTCTGTTAAAGCAAAAGTGCTTTCATAGTGACTCTGTGTCTTTCTTTTCTAGTTGGTGGGTGAGCCGACAACGCAACTGGGCATATTCACCACACTCTGCAATCGTTCAGGAAACCAATATAGGCGCACCTCCTTCGTGCCATACGCACCATGCGCTGGACAGCTTTATTCGCGGTTCTCGCGGCAGCCGACACAGCTTTTGCCGCCGGGAATGCTTCGGTCATTACTGGCAACCCCCTCGACGTCATCTACACAGCAAATCTTCCAGCGCAGCCCTTTTCCAACGTGCCCGGGCTCGATGGAAATGTCCGAGGATTCATCTCTGCATGGGCACCATCTGATGGTGTCGGTGTGCGGTTCACAGTCAGATTTGAGAACTTGCCGAAGACGGGCGGCCCATTTGGTACGTTGCAAAATCGAAAGAACGAGAAGAACTCCCTTGGATATCCTGGTCACGCACCCTTGGAATGACAAGCTAACTCTACAGCAGCTTACCACTTGCACGTTAACAGAGCAGAGGGTGGAAACTGCTCTGCAACTGGTTCTCATCTAGATCCTACCGATCGCGGCGAGACGCCACCATGCAACCCTGGCCAAAAGTCAAATTGCCAAGTAGGAGATCTGTCAGGCAAATACGGCAAAATAACCAGCGACCCTTTCACGGCCGAATACGTCGACCAATACGCGTCGTTGAAAGAAGGAGATCCCGCATTCTTCGGAAAGCGGTCATTTGTCATTCACCTCGCCAACAAAACTCGTGTTACCTGTGCAGATTTTGTCAGAAACCGGCCTGTACTCCATGGTGTCTCGCCGGCAGATGGAAATGCCTCATGTACCTGTCTCCCAAGTGTGTCGATGAGTCCAGGTGCGTCGACGATTCCCATTGTGACGAGGGGTTCTGGAAACTTCACGATGCCGTCACAGACTGCGGTAGTGGCCGGAGCTGGTGCTGTGACTCCTGCGTTGGTGACCTGCTGGATGTTTGCGACGGTGTTGCTTCTTGGCGCTCTGTGAGGAATCGCGAGTCTCTCTTTAATCCTTTGTCTCAAGTCTAGTCGAGTTTATGTAATGTTTATACGAGACGAACAATCTTTGCACATGTTTTCAAGACGTGCCGTAAGCACCTGCAGTGAAAGCATCAGGCGTACATAAGAAAGGACGCGAAATTCTCGAGGCCCTAGACATGATCACAAATGCGCTTGCGGTACATCGGGGCATAGGCCGTCTTGATATGCCGCCGTCGGGGATAGAGTTGAGGATGCACGTGATCTTGACTAGAGCGTTCTTGATTCTTGAAACCTATCATGACCATTGTGGATTCCTCATGCTCACGAGGCCAGCAGGGCGCCTCAATTCTTCCCAGTTCATCCACATTGATCTGGCATTGGCATTTCAATGCGATCCATGACTGACTGGTCTTCGTCTTGCGACCAAGAATCTCGTTTTATCTGCACCATGTCTCCACCCGCATAGCAAAGCCCTCAGTCGCACACAGTCAGCCCATACCACGAAAACCGTCTGGTAAACGAAGGACAGTTTTTAACAGGTTGGGTGAAAATCGCTGGTGGAGAAACTTTTCGTGTCACTCCAAAGATGGCCAAGGCAAAAGAAACGCATCCTCAAAGGAGCGGCGCGGCCGGACACGAGACCTTGTCCTCCCTGAATAGCACAAACAACGCACAGGCCGAGTCTTCGACGCAAGTCGCGTCGAAAACGGCCAAACTCAACAACAAGATCCTCTCACCTGCCAACGCCAGCTCATTGGTCATATCTCGAAATAAGTGAGTGGGCCAAAGGGAGAAGGGCTCAAACGCAACGCCTGGCTAGGCTGCCAAGACGAGCAGATACCACTACCCGAACTGTGAAGCGCACTGCTAATGTTTTGTGTCCGCCTCCAGGCATTGGCGCTACATATCGTCTTTTCATGGGGCCTGGCTTCAGCTGCCGATTGAGATTGTAGAAATCGTGGCCAATCTGAACTACAGCACGCCGCGGCCCCGGCCCGTGGACCCTGCCGTCGTCTTTGACGTCCTCAAGGTGCGCAAGAACGTGGACGAAGCCACGGCCTTTGCCGTCGGTGCTGCCAACGACGTTGCTTCATCTACCCTGGTCAACGTCAACAGCGGAGGTCTGCATTTGAACGCCCTCGGCCACGGAGCAAAGCTGAGCAAAGAGAGAAAGCAGCGCATGCGAGAACTTTCGTGCCAGAAGCTCGCTCGGGCCTATCGGCTAGACGAGATCGCATGCAGCGTGGTCACGATGCAAGGGTCATCTGCCCTGGAAGCCGTCGGCGGCCTAGTGTTGCAGCGCAAGCGGGATAACTTGGATGCCAAGTACTGCCACTTCTTTCTCGAAAAGATTCCCTCTCGCCGGCTCGTCGCGAGCACTAGTCTGGAGCCGTTGACAGAAATCATAGCCTCGGGCCATGCGCAAATAGAGGCGCTGCGAACCAGGGCCACCGTGAAGATATTCCAGGAGGACTTTGACGGGGCGATCGAGGACCTTACCGAGGGACTCAAGCTATCTAGATGTCGCGAGTTGGTCCATCCTTTCGACACCAATGCTTCAAGTCGACTGGATACCGAGGCTAGGCCAAAGTTCAGAAACCCGAGTACTGTGCTATCTGAAGATGAGCAGCCCACAGGCTTGGTAGAGCAGCTGCTGTTCCAGCGGGCTATAGTATATCTGACGCAGGCATGTCAGCTTGTCGACCGCAGCTTTCCCCCTGCAGATCGAGAGGAAGGCCAAGAAATGACCGACGCGAGGCACGAGTGCCGCAAGCGTGTCAAATTGCTTGCGAAACGAGCTCTCAAGGACTACATGTCGTTCCTCTCTCACTTCGACTACTCTCCGAACTTGCCCAAGCTGTTCATGGCAGACTTCCACAGAGACATTGCCATCGCGGCCAAGCAAGCTAAATCATTAACTAGCTATAGCACCCTCAGCCACGACCACATCATCTACAACGTTACCGAGCTACTTGCGGCAACTCCCCTTCCCCATCTCCCTGAGTATCCTCCCCCGGCTCCGTCCTCCTCATCCGATGGCGACACCGCAACACGAGAACTCGTCACCTATCACCCACTCCTCACAGAAGCACTTCACGCCACCCTCCTGTGCCACTGCCTCATCCAGACATCGGTCAAGGAACTCCATCGCCACGCCAACATAGTAGCTCGCCTCGTGCGCTTATGCGACGGGGATCCCATCTTCCGCGAGAGCAGATCGGCCGCCCGGACGGATTGGGTGGAAACGCTCCGTCGCACAGACAACTGGATAAACCTCAGCGACACCTGGGAAGCCCTGTGTACGGCAGAGTCCCGGGCCGAGCAACAGGCCGATCCTTTCTCCGCCGCCGCGGCTTCTCTGCTACAACGTGATGGTTCACCCTCGCCAGCACCAGGTGCTAAACCCCAGCCTGCTTCCGCGCCTCCCAAGCCAAATTATCTTCCGTTCGGAGGGCCTGTTCCTTCCGGCACGACAGAGTTCAAGATGAGCTATGAACCCCCAACGCCCCACGGTCGTCTTCCAGACGATTCAAAGGATTACCCTTACGTCACGGAGCGAGCCATCGCCATTTCCCGCTGGGTCCGTGAAGCACCCACCGTAACTGGCACGACGAGGGGTAAGAAAAGATCTAAGAAGGTGGGCTCTAAGGACAAGGACAACGGAGTGACCCATGCCATGGATGGTATGACACTGAGTGAACGTGCAGAGCAGTAGGCCCTCATCTGGCATAGCTTACCCTGTACTGCGAGCGCTTCTCTACCGAAGAATCCAACACCTCGCATGAAGATTAAAAGCTCAAGAAGTGGTCACATAGTGTACATATACAGCTTGACAGAGGAGATAACTCCTCCTACGCTACAATGCAGACTTTGAGACGCAAGTCTGCGTGAACAATACTTTTGAGAGAATGCCCTTTACACCCATTACAATGAACATTGTCCGTCCAAACCAGAATCAGATGAGTTCGGCAATGATACAGCACATATGCCTATGCCAAGTTCGTAGCTCTCATAATGTCATTAGGGTCTTAGTACCACCGTACATCCGCCATATTGTTGCCAGCATTCAAGAAAGCATCAATGTCGCCTACACCTTGCGTTTCCAAAGCGTTCATGAGTTCCACTTGCTGAGACTGAGTGAGACTGCCTTGTCTGCCTGGGACAAAGCCATATTGACCGTGGGCGTCAAAGTCAACCGCCATATGTTGAAGACCGCCCAAAGTTGCCGTGGGATTCTCGGCAAAAGTATTAGATATGGCATCGTTGAAGAAGTTGCTGCTCATTTGTCCAAAGTTGTAAGGCGAGATGAAGGGGGCGGGCGGAGAGAACCAATCGGCGGTGGAAGAAGTAACTGGAAGCGGTCGTTGAGATACTGATGGCCTTGTTGTAGTAAAATTTGGCACCACTTGAGCAGTCTGTGCGGCTGGTGGCGGCGACATGTGGTCTTGCATAGGGACCACTCGAGGAGCAGAGGATGCCCCTGATAATGTAGAAGGGTGTAGTGACATTTCAGGCGGTGACAAGGTTGTACTGGAGGCGGCGGTGGCCGGTAATGTGCCAGTTTGAATCGAGCCTGGCGGTGTTGGAGCCTGCAACGAGCTATGATGGACCGAAGATGGCGTAGTGTGATCTGGATTTGTGGTTGTTGCAGCCGCAATGGCGGCCCCTTGTACCATCTCCTCCGGGGCCCCCTCAGGTGGGAAATACGAGAATCTTCTTCCAGTCGAATCCGTCGCCGGGTTGCAAAAGATGGAATTGGATCGAAATGTCGGGTGGGGTGGTAGGTAACTTGAATCAAAGGTGTAAGCGTTCATTGACTCGGGCGGTGAGTCGAAAACGAAACCAAACTGTGGCGGATTTAAGTAGGAAAACTGGCTTCCATGGTGAACATAGCTCTCGGGCGATGATTGTGGCTCGGTGGCAGATGAAGGACTGGCAAAGGAGAAGGTAGGTTGTTGGCTATCAGGACTTCTGTCATAGCTCTGTAAGCACGCTTTTGAGATGACTGAGTATAATTGAGAGGTGTATCCTGTGCCTGGCCACCGTTCAACGCATTCGTCCAACAATGACAGGGCTTTGTTGACTAACTCCTCGGTCTCCTGCTTAGGATGAGCTTGTCGCATATCTGCATACGATGTAGACCACAGCAAAACATTTAGGCTCGACGTGAGCATGACGAGAGACAACCAGCTTATGCTGACGAGACCGCTGCCTATTTGTTTCTGCATTGCGTCAATCACAAACTTGGAGCTTTCGAAGCAAATATTGGCAGCGTTGGCCGAAGGCTGTGGGACTTGCGGAGAGGGTCGATATAGAACGATACGCCCATGGTGATACCAGCAGGATAGCCTTACAACTCGGGAATTAGCTTTAGTCATTGATGAAGAGGTCTTGCGGACATACCATGAATGACTCCAATGTAAACGTTGAGGGGCACTGTCCAGCCACGCCTTCAGCTTCGTATCCATGTCGCTAAACCAAGGGCTCGAATCATCATTCGGCTCCGATCGCTTTTGCTCATATAGCGTTCTTCTAATTTCTTCTTGTATTTCTCTTGATTTGAACACGTGAATGGCGACGCATTTCCGTTCACTCTTTGGACCTGCACCGATTCCGTTGGATGTGATATACTCATCGTCAACGTCGGAGAAGAAGGCTATATCCAGTTTGTCATTCCTGGTTGCAAAGCTGCTGGGTCGGCCCATGTAGTAAGAAAGACCAAAGTCCATCATTGCCACAATCCAAACGAGGCGTCGTCGCATATCAATTGTCTGGGGATCTGTGTTGTAGCCTGCCGCAATATTCTTCTCGTCTGTCAAGCCTTCTTGTTGACATATCCGGGTTGCAAGGCCAATGACATAGTAAACCGGTGTTCTTGTTGGCGTGAGAAGGGAGTAATGTCCGATGAGAATGAGGCACTGCAGAGTTTTCAGGTCCTTCGGTCGTATGAGGGCTTCTGCGTGCTGCATAGCCGATAGATAATAGCTATCTGCCAGGCCGGCGTACTGCAGATCAAATTTTTGGAGCGCAATGGCAATGACCATGCGAAGGACAAAGTTCTTGTATGGATCCTCATCCCCGCGATAGACTGCTTCCAGATCGTCCTGGAAGTTTTTCTCATGCAATGCGGGCCAGAACAGTTGACCTAGAAATGGGAGCCCAGTGTCAGGTTGTGTTTGAGTCATATGGCACGTTTTCGAGTCAAGCGGTATATCTTACCATTTTGGTTGTACAGTTCGACGAGCTTGTCCATGGTGGCACGAGTTGGCAGGCCCTCGGCAGGACGCTCACTAAGCATAGGATAACTCTTTTTCCGACTGTTCTGCGCACAAGTCACTTGAATGGACTGCATACGGCTCTGATCCCTCGCCCTGACTTCCGGAATGAGGTCTGATATGCGACTCGAGGCTGTATACCTCTTGGCTTCCTCCATCAAAAGCCGTATCATAGCAATTCCACTACTGGGCCCCAGGTACCGGGAAGTTTCATCACCAGCTTTCAGCCTGATCATCCCCCCTGGCCGCACAATATCCTCGGTAGTGTGAGGGTAGTCGCTGTCTTCGTCTGTATATTGCGCAAGCTCGGCCTCTAAGGCGTGAACTTTGTCTTGGAGCTTGACGACATAATATCGATTGATCTTCTTGCCCTTGGCCGTGTCAAGATACTCGCACGTAGAGCCGGATCTTTCGCATGGGAGACATCGAGGTAATGTTGGATCACAGCGGGTTTTACGCTGACGAAAAGAAAAGGAAGATCAGTATGAGATAGACGGGTTCAAGCACGCCGAAAGTTGAGAAAGCATGTGCATTGTGGGGGATGTACCTGACGACAGCGACAGCAGGCTGTTAGCGTGTGAGCAACACGCTGACTAGAACCCTCCTCTTCGATTATATCTTCCTGGTGTCTTGCAGTTTTCTGATGTTGGGGATGGTATGGCTGGGCTGGGCGCGGCGGCATGGATCCAAGTCCTTGTCGGAAGATGTGGCCTGGGTCCATGATTTACAGCAACAGATCGATCGCGGGACAATTGAAGAGTCCTAACTGAATTGGATGGACAAAATTTTATGAGCGGGGAAGATGTTGGAAAGCAAAGAGGGCCGACTCGGAAGGAGCGAACAATTGCTACTATCACATGTGCCGGTGCGCTGTTTTTCGACAAGACTCCAGGTCCGCTGCTGGTCCGAACTGGACTACTAATCAGATGGTCTTGGCAATGTAGTGGCTTCGCTCATGTCAACAAGATAGACATTCGAAGGCCATGGAAGTTTGGTTGTGCAACACGCGACGACAAGGTACGTCTGTAAAGGACAACGGCACCGCAACGTGAGGACGAGGAAGCAGCCGGGACCGACAAGGTTTATTCGCAATGATCTATCAGAGGCAAGCCGGGGCAGACGACGGCGCAGGACGGCGACTTTTGACTTTGAAGCGAACTGGGTTGACTGAGCATATGCCTCTGAGGATACAAGTCACAGGCAACTAAGTAATTACTAATAAGGGGCGGACGCGGTGAAATTGAAAGCGACAAGCTGAGGTTGGTCGAAATGCCACAAATTGATACCGAATTACCGCACGCAGAGTTCCAGCACTGGTCTGGTACTGATAACTGGTACTGATACTGATACGGTTGTTGGTACTGGTATTGGTACCGGCATTGGTACTGGTA